>JAHHFK020002455.1:15000-265000 GCA_024533555.2 Aedes koreicus | reverse complement strand
GGATGCCATAATATTTTCAGCAACAAGTTATGTAACGCTAAAATTGATGTTTAACTCCACTTCTCCCCCACCCGTTTGTAACGCTTTCAAAATACTTTGCCTTACTACTTTCCCAATTGCAGCATGATAACTGGTTGTCACGCTTTACAATCAGACTGTACGGAAAATTCTAGGAGATATCGTCCATCGCACAATGATTCGAATAGTACTAAAACGTAAGTTTTTCAATAGCTCTTTGTGAGTCCATTTTTGTGATATGGTACCTTCGGAAAGGTATTGTGTGGGGGAGGAAGGGTTGTGTGTGTGCCTGGGCGTATGACTCAGTGGCGGCGCGTCCTTCTTCTCTATTCAGAAAGCGAGTAATGGCTCTATAACCATAAGCCATAAAAGGCTAGGACAAGGGTTAGTGCTCTCATGTCCCAACCGTCAGACAAGAAGGCAAGAAAAGGCACTATACCCTTGGCTTTGGAGCCTAGATACAAGTAGGAAACGCCTGTGTTCCAGTCAAGAAAAGCGAACAACAAAGGTGTGCATAAACTTTCCTTGCACCGTTACTTCCGACGACTTCCAAATATACATGTGCTTTCTCGCCAAGGAAAGCCTCCCCCACAATCCCACCCAACTTCCGACTCCAGATGTCTATGAAGGTAGCATAATTTCTCAGCATCTTCGTTAGTAGACATCTAACCAACATTTCCCTCCCATCCCTTGCTGATCATACGGACCTGGCCAGGTGTTGTGCTAAGAGATCGATGGATGAAAAACCTGGAAAAGCTAAAAAAAAGAGTAGATCAGTCCAACCAATAAAGATAAAACCCCAATAAAAAGATATTTGATTTAAATTTTTGAGAATCAACAGATTATTCTAAAAGACATATTTTCAAAAGTTTTCTTTATGCCGTTCTAGTAACATGCCAAAGAAAAAATATAATCGAAGAGCACGGTTTGATGCTTTTTGAAATAAATGGAATATCTAATCATCTATCACATCCGGATCCGTTGTCATGCGGTAAGAAACCTGGGGGATGAATTCGAACCATTAGATACCAGACATGCAATCTCCAAGTCAAGTCCCCTAGTAGTCGCAGGCTAGGGGGGCTAAAACTTACAAAGATGCATAAATGCGAAGCTGAATATGTCATATAAAATAGCATATAAAATATAGTGAAAGATCTAGTTTTTTTTTTAGTTCCTTGATTATCGAGATTTTCAGCCCTGGGCTGGTTCATCTCCAGTCGTAGTCACTCAAATACCTTTTGGGTATTTTCGTTACTTGTCCGGGGGTGAGATTCGAACTCGTGACTTTGGCGTGAGAGGTATGGATGTTAACCACTACGCTGAAATCGCCCCCATCGTGAAAGATCTAATGAATTGTAATAATAATTCTATTTGTTATTTTACGTCATTGCAGACGGACTTGCGTATCTATTACAAACCTGAAAGTATAGACAATGTATCATAGTCATTTCTATCACTCATTATATGATCTATTTTTAATGAAACATATTTTCTGCTTTTTTGCTGTACTTTCTTCTATTAGAAAATAATCATTCAATCACAGCGATATCTGTAAAAAAAAATTACATGAAAGCTTGTAATGTAGCTTAATGTATGCCAAACCTAGCATTTCCTTGATGTGCATTAGATAACGCAGATCCTGGATGTGCATTAGATAACACAGATTTAAAACTTAAATCTCCTAACTCAAAATATAAAAACCCATTTCCAACCCCCACATCTTTCATAAAAAAAAACAAACACAACCCGACTTAATTATATCCCCACACAACAAAATGAAACCACACCACCACCCACCCAGTACAAAATAAAAAATTAAAAAAATATATTAAACAAAACAAAAAAAAGAAATTACTTACATAGAACCACCTTTATTACTGTCTACCATCCAACACCAACTAGAGAAAATTAACAATAACCCCCACCCCCCTCCTTCCCCTTCCCCTTCTCCCTCCTTCTCCACCTTTCTCTCTTCTTCTTCTTGCTTCTTCTTCTTTCTTCTTCTTCTTCCCCCTTTCTCCACCTACTACTACCATTCCCTTTCTTCTCCCCTTTTTCTCCCCCTTTTTTTTCTTCTTTTCTCCCCCCCCTCCTTTTTCCCTTCTTTATCCTTTTCCCCTCTTTATTTCTTTATTCCCCTCTTATTTCCTCCTTTTCCCCCCCTTTTTATTTCAGGGCTGGTATCGGATGTATGGATAAATAATAGTGACTTTAGTGACTAAAATAATAAAAATAGTGACCAAATAGTGACTTCCATATTTCAGTATTTTTTAAATCTTCTAGAAATTTGTTGTATAAGTACAGTAAAAATGAACTAAGTGATCACCCCCGTTTGAAAAAATGAATACTTCTGCGGCGCAGTATCACTTTTTGGTTTTGTTTTTTGTAAAGAAGCATGTAATCAAGTGACTTTTTTTCTCAACGACCTCCTGCCTTGGTCCGCAGCTCGTTTTTGCGAAGACGGGTCTATACGTACGGTTGAAACGCCTTCCACCATGGCCTGTGCTAGAATTACTTCTGACTTCACTACCTTAAACACCTGAGGGTATTTAGGCTCACCTATAGCCGTTTTCTTAGTAAACAACTGGTTCCAATACTCCTCAATTCTGTACTCTGTACTCAAGGTCAGCACCTAGCATTTTAACAAGTTCCATTCGTCAATATGAAGATCATAGTTGACCTGAATCAACTGAAGTAACTTGGCGATTTTCACAATATACTTGGAGCTTTCACTGGATGCAACGGCTGGTGGGTTGAGGCATTGGCAATATTTTATAAACGAGTTCTGCAAACCAGACTTTTGACGTAGGACTATGTCTTCGTTATCTATACTGGGGTACAATTCATTAAAAAATCACATTGCGACCGTCACGAAAAGTGGTCAGGTTTTGAGTATCTCAGTCATTTCTCGAAAGATTTTCAAAAAAATTACACCAAGCGATAGGAAGTATTTCTACGCATCAATTTCAATACAGAACATTGTTGATTTCGGGCCACATACGTTCATAAATGTTAAACCTTGCCTTAAAAAGTATATTTACTCCTTCAGGCCAAAGTGGTCATATATGACCCCAAAAGGATAATGGCTGTATACAATCACACAGACTGAATTGAAGTGTACACTGTCTTCGGCAAATTTATTTTCCATCACTTTTTCTATCTGGAAAATATTTACAAAAAACATATGAGTTTAAGGCCAATTGACGACCTAGAACATCCTGAATATGAAGAAGTTCAGGAAGAAAAAAATAAATGCCTTATTAATAGTGTACACCGTTGTTTTAGAATATTGTACGTATGCATACGTATTCTTAAATTCTCGTTGATAAACGTAAAATATTTTTGTAACTTTCTGGGAAGCTCTAGGTCATCCAAAATGTACTTGAGTTCAAAACTTCATATCTACAGTTATAACAGTAGCTTTTAGGGCTATATTAGGTTACGATATGTGTTCAAACATATTGAATGAACCTTTCGGAAGGTCAACAGTCATTATTTGACAACTTTATGATGTTCTAGGTCATCCAAACTGTCCTTGAGCTCAGAACTTAAAATCTACAGAAGTTACTAAAGCTCTTTGGGCTAAACAAAGTTACGCTACGTATTGTACCATATTCAGTGAATATTTTCGAACGTAAAAAAACACTATGACATAAACGGAGATGATCTAGGGCATCCCAACAGTCCTTGAGTTTAGAACATAAGATCGAGAGTAACAGTAGGTGTTTGGCGTGTGCAAAGGGTCGATATGTATTTAATCATATTGATTGAATAGTGTGGAAGGCCAACATACATAATGTGACAATCTTGGGATATTCTAGGTACTCCAAGCTGTCTTTAAGGCCAAAACATAAGATCTACAGTTGTAACAGTAGTTCTTTGAGCTATCTATGGTGACCACATGTATTCAAATATATTCAATGAATCTTTTGGAAGGTCAACAGTCATTATTTTATAACTGTAAGATCCTCTAAGTAATTCAAACCATCCTGGAGTTCAGAACTTGAAATTTGCGGTAGTAACAGTACGTTTTTGGGCTATTCAAAGTTACGTCACGTATTCCAGTATATTCAGTGAATATTTTCGAACGTAAAAATACACAAGAAGATAATCTTGTGATAGTCTAGGTCATCCAAACTGTCTTGGCGTTCAGAACTTAAGATTTACAGTTGTAACAGTACATTTTAGTCAATACAAAGCTACAATAAATATTCAAAAAATTTCAATTAATATTCTTAAATTTAAAAAACATCCTAATCAAATATGAAATGTTCTAGGTCATCCAAACTATCCTTGAGATCAGAACATAGGACCTACAGTTGTAATAAAGGCTTTCTGGGCTGTGCAAAGCTACGATACTGTATTGAAACATATTAATTGAATATTTTGGAACAGACATTATCAGATAATCTTCGGATGTTCTAGGTTATCCAAACTTTCCTGGAATTTCTAAACCTAAAAACTACCGCTGAATATTTTAAGTCTTGAATTGTAGCTTAAAATCTCCAGCTGTTTGGACTAAACAAAGTAACAATATGTATTTGACTGAATTAAGTGAGTCTTTTGAAAGGTCAACCGATATAACGAGATATCTTGGGATGTTATAGGTCATCAAAACTGCCCTTGAGTTCAGAATTTAGGATCTATAGTCGTAAAGTTAGCTTTATAATCTATGATAGGTGACGATATGCATTCAAACACATTCAGTGAAGCTTCTGTAAGCTCACCAGTTATTATCAGATTATCTCGGGATGTCCAGGTTCATAAAAACTGACCTTGAGTTCCGAACTTAAGACATACGGTAGTTACCGTAGCCTTTTGGGCTTTGCAAAGCTACGATAAATATTCAAACATATTCAATGAATTTTCTGAAACGTCCACATACATCATAGGATAACTTTGTTAGTTTCAGGTCATTCAAACTGTCCTTCAAAACTTAAGGTCTACAATTATAACAATAGCTTTATGGGCTATACAAAGGTAAGTTAGTTTGTTTGACATAGAATATCCCAATATTATCTCATAATGTCAGTTGGTCTTCCAGGACATTCACTGAATATGTTTGAATGTACATATCATAACAATGAATAGCGGATAACGCTACTGTTTCAACTGTAGATCTTAAGTTCTGAACTCTTGGGCAGTTCGAACGACCCAGCACATCTCAAAAATATATTTCCTACTTTTTTCAATCATTTAATGTTATTGAGCACCAAATCAATCAGAATTCACCAAAATGCTTGTATAAATTAGGCCTGAAAGGGTCTATTCAAAGAACATTGAATTGTACAATCTAAATGGCTTACATTTGATATCGTAGTTCTACGTCATCATTTCGAACAACATAATGGGACTTTGTAATTTTTGATTACGTGCTTACCAGCAGCAACGTTATGCTTATTTGTATTGTTGAAAAAGAGGAGTTTGTCGATCTCCTTTAATTTGACCAGCTTTGCCATTGCTTCCTCCGCAACATAAACTTTTTCCGCCGGTAGCAAGTTCTCAATATTATCCAAAATGTTCTTTGAAAGTGAAGTATTCGCGGGCCACACATTGGGCTTACAAACTCGACCGACGATGGTTCGCACCAACCTTTCCAGATCAGCGTACATTAGATGTATGAGTGGTTCTTCCCTATAGAAGAATTTCTAGAAAATAGCATTGAAAAAGATCAGTATGCTTATCAATAGCTCATAAACTTTATCAAAAAAATTAGATCAAATTCTACCAAACAAGTTTTACAACTTTGCCAAGAAACATTCGTTTTAACAGCAGTCAATCAAAGTCAGAAAAAACTTAAATAATTGATGAATTATGATTTTTTTTTTTTTTGAATCTACTGTATCATAAACTAAGAATATTTGCCTCAGAAATTTTATTAAAAATATATATAAAATTTCAATATACAAGTTTTAATGAAACTTTGAAATCATAACGCTTTTATAAACTGGTCGAATTGCATTGTATCCCGATTTCACTTATGATCGAATTGAGTTCACTTGACTGTCGGGATACGAACAATCAAATCTAGATTCAGAATTACTAAGCGAGTAACCGAAAATAAGTCCTTTATCTGATTTACAATTCTTCCCCACTTTTCTCGACAATTTGGATACCAAACGCTTTTGAAAAAACTTAATCTAACAATTTTTTTTGAAAAAAAGTGAGGGTAAATCAAAAATGACTTGATTCTTTTGATAAACATTGCATATTGAATAAACGTTTTAAGTGTTTTACTCCTATCCCGTTCGATTCGTCGTGGGGTTCACTGGGTTTATATGTATAGAAATATGAAAAAATATTATGAAATACCTGGAACATTGAAAAATAATGAAAGATGATGTAATATGGGACCACGTGCGTCGCATTCAAGCTAATATAGAGTTCTGTGACCGACCAGCGCATTTGACAAGTTCAATTGAGGTAGAGGCGGGACAGCGTTCGCCAGGGCATCTAGTTTTTTGGTGTATATTTTGCGACTTTTATATAGTGTAACCAGAACGCTTAATTTGGTTGACTATTGAACAGGTACAAGTGCTTTTTTAAACTTTTTACAATCGGCGGTGCGAAAATAGTGACTTTAGTGACAATTTTCCTGAAAATAGTGACTTTAGTGACTTATGGATGCAAATAGTGACTTTATAGTGACTAGACCCAAAATAGTGACCAAGTCACTAAAAAGTGACCTGCTACCAGCCCTGCAATAACAATAGTACAATCCAGAAAGTCCCTGCTATTATCTCTTGCACGATCAGAAGGAAGTCCATTTGAAGGTAAGTCATAAGATAAAGAAAGTCATCAAGAAAGTTCATTAGGAGTCTACAGAAAGATGTATCAGAAGCTAAAGCTGTTCAATCTCACCGCCTGAGCTTTCCTTTTGGAATTCGATAAGACTTCTTAGGAAAATCATGTGAAGCTTTTTCTCTGCATTCTCATCGATCAATCAAATGGATAGAAATACACCTTGACTATGAATTGTTTAATACACTCAGAGGGTGATTTTGAATACACATAATTTTCGAGCATTTTAGGAGACACACTAGCTTGGTGGAGCGTTTTTCTGGAAAATAACCACAAACTGGATGCCCAAATACCGTTGAGTATACATGTTATTTTTTTTTTTTTTCATATGATTTTGGGATTTTTGACAGGCAGCAATCTGAAATTTAGAAAAAAATCGACCAAAAAATAACTATTGATACACTGCTTCTTCATTTCTGTTTTTCTGAGAAAAATGCAGAACGTATAAACTCAAGAACAGATTGACGGATTCGCATGTTCCCTTCAAAAAAAAACCTGAAACACTGTTGTAAACTATCACTAGTAACTGCGAGCAAATTCCTTCAAATGCCACTGGAAAAATATTATCTTTTGACAGATAAACCTATGTCAACTGCGACTTAGAGATATTTTTCTAGTTTTCCAGTAAGAATCCTGCTACCAATACGCTCGTAAAGGTGTTTTGTTTAAAAACTGAAGCTTCTCATGGGTCATGTTTTTTAATTTGGTCAAAAATTTATAGTAACACATATAGAAACCACCGATGATTTTGAAAATTGATTACAAGCAGTACGCCGTTTGTCAGGTCAGCTAGTAACAAATATACACATGTGTTCTGAATATGGGTCCTCAATCAGCTCAGTTGGTAGCGGTGCAGCTAATGTGCAACACCATGCCGAAGATGGGAAGGTTGGGCTCATGATAAGCAATTGACATAAAATGCCCAGAAAGAAAAAGATGCTGAATTTAGCTGTTTGTTGTCATTAGCGGTAACATGTATTACATAAATAAGTCACATATAATATGTACATAAAAATTACACCTGACTCAGAACAGATATGCATTCAATTATGGTTCATTATATCAAACATTACAAAGTAAATCGATCTTGTCACCATCAATTTACAAAGACAGCTGATATGTTAGCCCAATCCATTATACGAACACAGCAAATTGAATTGTTGACGCCATTTTGTCATTTAGTTTAACTGTGCAGCCAGACAATTATCCGTAAGTTTAATTCCCCAACAATGATGATAGTCTCGTTACCAAGAGCAAAAACCTTATACCGAAACCCGTTGCGAGTCGTATCGTACGTGTAAGGGTACGGATCACTTCTTCGACATGGTTATCTCTCCGTAGCACTCTCATTTAAATAACCATTACCCAAAAGCCACGCGGTGGTGCCATATAAAATCTAGCAAAACGCTAACCCGAAAAAGAAGTGCTTCTCATTGCTTTCCGCCTTAATTTCATCCCAACGAACGCCGCGCCGTCGCACCGCACCGCAGCCATAGATATCTCGTTTTCCAATAATAAAAAAAAAAAAAAAAAAAAACGATGATAATGCAGAATGGAGTCCGCATTGGTTGGAAGGAAACCACCGCCCGGAGTGTCTTTCGTGGGAAGGGGACAGACCGACTTGCAAGAGGAGTTGAAATTGTTTTTCCGCTGAACAATTATGAAAAATTGAAGACCTAAATGGGCCTATCAGTTTTATGCCGGGCCCAATGGGCGAGGTGGAGCTTCGGAAGGAAATTTCCTATTATATGAGGCACCTATGAGGTTTTGAGGGTGCTCTCTTTATTTAGTTTTTTTTTTTTTGTGGTGAGAAGAATTATATACTTTTTGGAATCGGTTAATGACTGGACAACTTTTTAGCGATGTTCCTGAGTAATCGGATCCAAGGGCAGTTAACCTGTTTATGGTAATAGAATCGTCGGAATAATACGGAAGGTAATTCAATTTTTCGCTTTATAGAAGGTTCGTTCACTGTCGGAACAGCCATGCTATTTATCAACGGCTTCGAAAGTGAAGAGTAGGTATTTTTAATTGCATTATGATTGCTACGTTGGTTTGATGATTTATGCGTTAAATTTATATTTGAGAGTAATGCAGGAAGAGAAATGCAATAGTTGTTGTTCCTGCATGACCATGGAGAGTTTTTAATACTTTTCAAAAACAACAAATTTTACACCACGACAAGTTTTCAAAAACGCCAACGCCCCCTTCGGAGGAAATTTCGACAAGAGAAGATGACACTCTTCACGCATCTCCATTACAAAATTTAAATGAAAGTTTGAATCTATTTATTTATTGTCGCCAATCATAAGTAGATCGTTTGTTACATTTTGTTCTTAATCCTAATTATTATCGAGGTTATAAAATACATAACATTATTCATATGGCGTGTTCTTCTTTAGCGTATAGCATTGAAGTATTGCTTCAATTTGGATTTTGTAATTGTAGAGTCAGTTGTATCGCTATGTAAATTGCAGGTTGCCATCATATGATTCAGAGGTCCAAATTTAGCGCAGTTTGTGCGCTAATGATTTGTAATAGAAAAATTTCCGTAACCAGTTGTAAAAAATTAGTTTTGATAAAAGCTCTGCTGAATCAATGCGATGCGGAACAGTTTCATTAACATAAGAAACCTTTGCAAAATCTCGGTGTTTTTTTTAGGGTTTGCATGCTGATAAGCCTACAGCGAGCTTTATAGGGTGGGAGAGGAAATCCCAACCTAATTTACGTAATGCAAACAATAAAAACGGGTCCTCCCTTAGCTCAGTCGGTAAAGGCGCGGCTACAAAGCAACACCATGCTGGAGGATTCGAATCCCGGTCTGGTCTAGGAATTTTTCGTTAAGGAAAATTTCTCGACTCCCTGGGTATGATTGTACTTGCCACACAGTCATACTAATGCAAAAATGGTATCTGGCATCGAAAGCTCTCAATTAATAACTGTGGAAGTGCATTTAGAACACTAAGTTGATAGCAAGCAATAAGCTAATTGCAAAAGCAATAAGCTTGAAACGCTTATAAAGAAGAAACAATAAAAACTATTTGTTCTTCATGGATGACTGAAAAGGGTGACCAGACTACTCTACAATATTCCAGTATTGACCTCACATAAGGTGTGGCTCAGTTAGAATTGGAACATAGACTATTGCGCATATTTCGGATATACATTAACAAAATAGTATTCTGTTTTAACTAAAATGTTCGACTTTATGTGAACTTTAGAGGGAAAATACAAAAAAAAATTAATCATCTCGATTTCGAAGAAATTTGCGGACTTTCCTCGGAATACGTTTCACCAACCGGCGCACATTATTCTCATCCATCGTTTTGGCAATCTTATTCCACTTGGTTCTCAATTCATTGATGCTTTTGACGACACTGCCATTCACCTCCAGCTTCCTCTTCATAGGGGCCAATTATAGAAGTCGAGTCGACCGTCACTTTGCTCGACAGGTATATTTTGCTATTAAAGGGTGTATTCGGTAAAAATGGCACACAGAAAATCTTCTGTAACTTTTGAATCGTATGAGTAAAAAACCTAGAAATTTGAGTAGATCTTATCCATAGTGTATTATTTACATCTGCCAAGTTTCATAGTTATACATTCAGTAGTTCCAGTCATGTCGTCGAAACAAGAAATTGTCCGTGAGAAAATTTTGTGCACTCACAATCAAAATCCAGGGGCGTCCCAGCGGTGGATTGCTAAAAGGCTTGGAATTGCAAATACAACTGTGTCTCGTGTAATAAGAACCTTCAAGGAGCATCTGAGTGTCCAAAGGAAGGAAGGGAGTGGTCGTAAAAGTGGTCCAATGGACAGTAAAATGGCCAGGAAAGTCGTACAACAATTCAAGAACCGTCCAAACATGTCAATTCGAGATGTCGCTAAAAAGTCTAAGGTGTCAGTCGGTTTTGTGCAGAAAACCATGAAGCGTGCTGGGTTACATGTTTACAAAGTGCATAAAGCCCCAAACCGGAATGAAAAACAAAACATCACTGCGAAAACCCGCGCCCGGAAACTTTACACGAAGCTGCTCACCAAATCCGGTTGCATCGTGATGGATGACGAAACATACGTCAAGGCCGACTTCCGTCAACTTCCTGGGCAAGAATATTTCGTTGCCAGGTCGAAGTTCGATGTTCCGGAGGATGTTCGAAAGAAGAAACTATCGAAATTTGCAAAGAAGTTTCTAATCTGGCAGGCGATTTGCGGATGTGGTGAAATAAGTGCTCCATTCATCACCTCCGAAACAATAAACGGTGCGATTTACACGGAAGAGTGCCTTAAGAAGCGTCTCTTGCCATTCATTAAGAAGCACAAAGGATCAACTCTGTTTTGGCCTGTTCTAGCATCCTGCCACTACGCTCGAAACGTATTGGAGTGGTACCGAGCCAACGGAGTCAATTTTGTGCCAAAGGATATGAACCCACCAAATTCACCGGAACTTCGTCCAATTGAAAAATTCTGGGCAATTATGAAAACGGAACTTCGCAAACATCCCAAAACTATAAAAACAGAGCTAGAATTGAAGAAAATTTGGGAAAAAACAACAAAAACACTGGGAAAATCGGTTGTACAAAATTTGATGGGTGGAGTGAAAAGGAAGGTGCGGGCATTCGGGATGGGAGACGAAATTGAATAAAACAAATGTTGTAAATCAAAACTCATTAGTAGTTCTTCATTCCCTGAAAATTTCAAGAAAATCCGATAATCAGTTTAATTTTGATGAGTATATATGGGTGTGCCATTTTTATCGAATACACCCTTTACAGATGTCGAGATCGAAGAAACTTTGTCGAGTTGGTCGACTCAATCGACCGCTCGGAAACTAGTGACTGATCTCAGCCATATTGGCTGAGCAAGGCAAGAAGTTCACTAAACCACTACTTTTTTTGCGAGCGAATTAACAGTAAACAGTTTTTCTTAATGCAATCCTATTAAAAACAAAACAAATTACCATCAGTTCGAATGGCCCAGTTCTTCTTTGCTGGCGTGAATCCAGCAGAATTAATGTTGAGCAGAGGTAGTAGGAAATTGATCAAGAGCAAGATTCATTAGTACCACCAATGCGCCTTAGGTCGGAATTACAAAAAGTAGGGTATCTGCCCCTATATTAATCTCATTGTTTCTACATTCATCCTACGATGAATCAAACAATTGGGCAGATGAAAGGATCGGTTTCGTTTTCTAATAATGTTTGCTTACGTTAAATAACTACAACAAACATTACTAACTTATCCTGTCACGTGTATATCGTTTTATTTCAAGTAGGATGAATTGCAAAGTGATGAGATTAATATAGGTACATCTTCCCTATATATTATTTTCTCGCTTGAATACTATTACTAACATTGGCTCTCAAGCCCATTCGGTGGCCGCACGGAGACTCAGAACAACAGTAGAAGTGATGAGCTTTTGAAATTAATCTTAGAACTTGGATTTATTTTTCTCTGAAGTACTTATAAACGCATCATTTCAGTACATTAGCAATTGGGATTTGGAAATTTAACCTCGAGTTAAGTGATTTATGAAACCTGCCCTAGATTTCTAGAAACATAGATTCAAATTACCCAGAATTTTGAGCACATCCTACAAAATACAAAAGGAGACTTCCAGAGCTTCAGGAAGATACTTTCTAGAAGTTCAGGAAGAGACTTCCTCGAAAAAGAAAACTTCTCCGAAGGTCAGGCAGAGACTTCACAGAAGTAAAGGAAGTACTTCTTAGTAATTCACGCAGAACTATCCCAAAAAATCAGGACCAAACATCCCAGAACTTCAAAACCATACTTCCCAGATGTTCAGGAGAGAACTTCTCCGAAAATCAGGAGAGGACATCTCAGAGTTTCAGAAAGAAGTTTAGGGAAGAAGACTTCTTAGAGGTTTGGAACGTTCCAGAGGTTCTGGAGCTCTTCGCAGAAATTTAAGATGGAAATTCTCAGAAGTTCAGGAAAAAACTTCCCCGAAGTACAGGAAGAAACAAACCAGGAAGGGCAAAACCTATAGTTTCTCAAAAAATCAGGAACAAACTTCCGCTAAGCTCAAGACGATACGTCCAAGAAGTTCAGGAGAGAATTTCTCCTAAGTTCAGGAATGGACTTTCCAGAAGTTCCGGAAGAAACTTCCCAAAAGTTTCGTTGGACCTTCCTAGAAGTGCTAGAGAGCTTTCCGGATGCACATAAGAGAACATTTCAGAATTTCTGAGAGAGACTTTCCCAAAGTTCATGAAAAACACTCTCCAAAGAACAGAAATAAATTTTCCAGAAGCATACGAGGTACTTCCTAGTAGCTCGAGCAAAAATTTCTCAGAAATTCAGGAATAACCTTTCCTGAAGTTCAGGAGAAAATTTCCCCTAAGTTCACGAGAAAATTTCCCACAAGTTCAGGACTTCTCAGAACTTCAGGATGAAAGTTCCAACAAATTTAAATGAATTTTCCTAGAAATTCTGGAAAAAAATCCCAAAGTTTCGGTGAAATTTAACTCGGAGTTTAGAATGCGACTTATAAGAAGTATATAAAGTATGAGCTCAGGAAATAACTTCGCCGAATTTCAGGAAGAAACTTAATAGAGAGGGCACTACCTATAAGTTCCAGACAGAATTTCTCAAAAACTTCAGGAAAAAACTTCGGAAGTTCAGGAGATGACACATCCCAGAAAAAATTCAGATGACTTCTAGAGAAGTTCAGAATTGAACATTCCCGAATTTCAGAATGAGGCTTCCTCGAAGTTCAGCAATTCCCAGAAGCCCAGGTAGATACTTCTCAGAAGAACAGGAAGAAACTTTCCAAAAGTATAGGGGGAACTGCCTATTAGTTCAAGTAGGAATTTCACAGAAATTCAGAAACAAACTTCTTCCAAATTCAAGAGAAAACTTCCCTGAAGTTCAGAGGAAGACTTCTCAAAAGTTCAAGAATAAACTTCCAAGAAATTTAAAAAGAATTTCCAAGAAATTCTGGAGAGAACTTTCCCAAAGTTTTGAAGAAATTTTCCTCGCAGTTCAGGATGGGACTTATCAGTAGTTTAGAAAGTTACTAAGCTTACGAAAAAACTTACCATATGTTTTTGGAAAATAAGGTTGGGTTGTTAGATGTGAATTGTCAGAAAATCGGGAGTGACTGCCATGAAGTTCATGAGGAAACTTGCCAAAAGTTTAGGAGGATACTTTCAAAATTTTAACAAAGAGCTTTGCAGAAGATCAGGTGATAGCTTCCATGAAATTCAAAAGATAATCACTGACGAACCGAAGAAGCAGTCTATGCAAAACTAATTCATATGACCATAATGATTTTCATAGCTCATGGCACCGTATTAAAATATGGTAAACAGCATCTTCCCAACCGTTCGCATCGTACTAAGAGCTAGGACACAAACTATTGTAAGAATTACAATTCCTCCTTGGATTCAATCTCACCTCGTTTAAGAGATTTGATGGGTAAGAAAGATTTCCTGAATTTTAGCAGAGAAGTTTAAAAAAATTCAAGAAGTTCCACAATTTATCAAAGAAGTTTTTGAGAATTCTTCCAATGCTCAGACAATCCTCTAAAAATTAAAAAAAAATCCTCGATTTTGAAAAATTTCCCACTTAGGGTAATAGAAGCTAAGAAAATGTTTGAATGCTTTACCAGAATGTCGGAGAACTTCGAGATAAAATCTTTGATGTGAGATCGATGCGAATGTTGAATGTGAAAATAAATAATACTGTCAATAGCTTCAGTGTCGTCACGCATAAATTAGTTGGCTTTATCATTTTAAAAATAGATCAACACTTGACCACATATAAATAATAACTTCCTCGAAAAATACTTCAAATTGCAACTTTGGAACAGCAGCCCAATAACGTTCTCTGAATAACAAAAACATTAGTGTAATTTACAAAACAATAGTGAAAATTTAAATACCTAAGCTTCGACTGTCTAAAATTACAGCTAAATTGATGAAAGTCCTGACATATTGCATGGTGCAATTTTTCAATGACATTTTGAAAAATTTCAACACTAAAGTTAACAGTCGAGTTCGGTTGCCGACTCGATTAGATGCAGTAGGCCTCTGTAATGCGCAATTTTGCTCGACGTAACATTGACAAGTGTTGTTGTCGAGTTGCTCGACTCATGTCCCTGTGGCTCATGGCCCTCATGGCTATTTCATGCCCCTCAGGAAGGAGGTGAGCAATGACTTTGAGTACATCTCAACCACGAAGTTCTCTAAGAAGATCATCTTGTGCCTTGAATTTACCGAAACGTAAAGGAGCTGCCCCAACAGCTTCTGATACTCTACGTTGTTTGGCAGAGGTCCTGCTTCCAATATCCTGGGTCCAATGGAATTTTCGAATCCTTGGCATCTTCCAAGCCACACGAACGCACAGTCTCACTTCTGGTTGATAAAGAAATTGCCACGCTTTATGTTGATGCCCAAGTACAACTGGATTTCACCTAGCGAGCTGATGTTGAATTTCTTCCGCAGAACATTAATACACCGGTCTATGGCCTTTCCAACCTCGCTACAATCAAGTCGTCGACATACACCAGTACATAGCACCAACGATTGTTTTCTTTTTTCTTGTAGAGGCATGGATCAGCATCACACAGCTTGAATCCCAAGCGTTCCAGTTCGGCGTGTAGTACGCCGTTCCACGATCTGGCCGCTCGCAACTTGTAAACTTTTGCTTCTTCCCCTTGCACGACGAATCCTGGAGATTGACGAAGGTATATTTCTTCGTCGAGATTTCCATACAAAAACGCTGTCTTGATGTCGAATTGTTGGACCTTGCTTAGCCGCCACAACCAGTACAGTCCTGAAGGTAGTTTGGCGAACAACAGGAGCAAACACCTGGTCATAATCGGTCCCGTACTGCTGGCTGAATCCTTGTGCGACCAGTCTTGCTTTGAAGCGGGCCACTGCTCCATCCGCGTCGTGCTTGATTTTGTACACCCACTTCGAGCCAACTGCCTTTCGTCCGGTGGGGAGGTTCACCAGTTCCCGTGCTCCGTTCGAGTCAATGGAACGTAACTCGTCGATTATCGCTTCATACTACTTACCACAATTCGAGCTAGCCATAGCTTGAGCATAGTTCTTCGGCTCCTCCTGGACGCTTGAAACTTCTGCCAACCAGGAACTTACAAACCGCTGCGAAGGCACACCTTTCGTTGATCGTTGGGATCTCCGTGGTACCTCTTCATACGAGTACCCTTTAAAATCACTCTCCACTGTATCGACACTACCATCATCTTCTTTTTCAGATTCATGCAGTAGATTACAATGGATTTCCTCTTTGCTACCATCATCGTCATGTGTACCAACTGCTTTGTCCCGCAGTGTAACGATCACCTCGTCGTCACCGTCACTGTTACTCACCGTATCGTTGTCAGCTTCATCGTTACCCTGTAGCTCATCGAATTTGGTATTACGGCTAATGATAATACTGCAATCTATCGGATCGAGCAAACGGTACGCTTTCCGTCCGGAAGCGTAGCCCACCAGTATCATTTTGAATGCTTTCTTGTCCAACTTTCTACGTTTTTGATTTGGAACGTACACGTATGCTGTTGATCCGAATACACGTAGATGCTTGTAGGATGGCTTCCTACCGTACCACAGTTCGTGTGGCGTCCCATCGTTTGGAGCTGTTGGGAACATATATTGGAGAGTCACGATTGCTTCTCCCAAAAATTTCTTTTCCATATTTGCATCCGCCAGCAAGCACCGCATCATTTCAGCTGAAGAGCGGTTTTTTTTTCTCTCGGCCACCCCATTCTGCTGTGGACTATATGGGGCCGTTTGCTGCATTGCAATATTCCGTTGTTCGCCAGGAATTTCTTCAGTTTCCCACTCGAATATTCGCCACCTCTGTCGGATCGTAGCACTTTAGGCTTTTTACCGAATTGGGTTTCGATCATGCAGACATACTCTCGGTTCCTTTCGAACGCTTCAGACTTTCACCGTAGCAGGTAGATTACCGTAAAGCGTGAATAGTCATCAACAAGCACCATGCTGTATCGATTTCCGCTAGGCGTAGCCACTTCAAATGGTCCCGACAAATCGGTATGCACTAGATCACCTAACGCTTTGCTTCATTTTTCAGCTGTCTTTGGGAATGAACTCCGGGACATCTTTCCTGTAACATGTGCCGCATATCGTTTGCACATCACACCGTATGAGAGTAATGCCAGTTCCCAACTGGTCACGAACGATCCTCACAATGCCATCCGTACACCGATGTCCCAAACACCTATACCACAAGTGTACACACTCCTTCGCGTGACCGACGGTTGTCAGCAAGGACTTCTCCGGGCTGTGCTTCAAATAATACAATCCGCCTCGCCGTTCACCAACGACTAGTGCTGCTCCATCCTTCGTGATTTTGCAAGAGTTCTTCTCAAACACCACAGTGAATCCCTCGTCGGCTATCTTGCTCACCACTCAGTCAGTGCCGGCACATGATATACACCCTTAAGCTTCACGTTGACAGCTTTCCCATCGCCATCGACACTCTGGTACACTCCAGCAACGATTCCATTCGCTTGAACCTCGTTTCCATCTGCTAGACTGATGCTGTCGTTGAACGACGTGTCCAGTTCTCCCAGCAGCGATGCGTTGTTGGTCAACTTGAGACGTGTCGCCTGAATCAAGGATCCACAGATCACGTTCCGTCAATCGCTTTTCTACAGTAAAACTACAAGGTACAGCCCAATGGGGTTGTGCGCAAAGGTGACGGAGGACTACGCAGCAATCTAATTCCCATACACGTCAAGGCCATCCGCTAATTGATTTAAGTCAGTCCTGAAAAGGGCCCAGACAATTCTATTGTACACTCTCTAGAAAGCATTTGGTGGCTCTTAATTATGATACGGCCCCGGTTGTATTTTCTACGATGGTTGAGAGGGCCACTATCTCTAACGCGTAGAAGGTAGTTATGGATCTGTTGGTTCATTGGTTGTTCAACGCGCTTTGCTATTTATTCCGGGACGCGGCGTTTAAAGCAATGCCATGTTCAGCCGGGCGCGGTAATGGAAATTTCAAACAGCCCAAGAGAAAATGTTAACCAAATAAACTCTTCAATTGGAAAATTGATTTGGTCGTCCTGAAAAGGACGGATTTAGTTGACGGGGGAGAAACAGTTCGCGATTGAACTTGGACTTTCTTTCTTGGTTCATCTCGTGGGATGATTGATTCTTGTCTCGTTGTCACGGGCGGCTTTTTCCCGCCAAATCGTAGGCTTCAGCAGCCATGTTTCTCGCAGCGAGGTTGACGGGAGCATCGGCAACAACAGCCAACTGCACCAACGCCTCTCCGAGCAACGACTGCTCGCCAGTACACCCTCCATGGTGCTTGCTGCCGCCAACTGCGATCCTACAGCCACCAGCCACTGCGCAGCTCCACGACTGTCGTAAGACTGAATCAAAATGTACTGCTAAGAGCTATGAGGTAAAGGGGTCGGATGCTAGTGCACGAAAGAAGGCGGTACCAACGAAGGCAATGTGATACAAATTGCACCAAAGGGGACGAAATTCAGTTATTGCGCCACAATAATTAGTTTTAATTACTGCACGCTAGACGGAGGATTTTCTTAACAGAAATATGCCTTAATTATTTGCTATCCCCAGCAACTAATCCGCTATGCACAACTAGGAACTACAACGAACTCAACCACATGGTCGGTCTGAAGTTCTTTGTCATTTACTCCGGGAAGCGGCGTTTAATTAATGCTATTTGCAGCCGGGGCGCGGTGATTGAAATTAATTTGAAACAGCACAAGAGAAAATTTTAACCAAATAAACTCTTTAATTGGAAAATTGATTTGGTCGTCCTGAAAAGAGCGGATTTAGTTGATAGGGGAGAAACATGGTTCGCGATTGAACTTGGGCTTTCTTCTTGGTATTCTTGGTTCATCTCATCTTCATTGCGGGTGGCCATCTGCAGGTGACGTGGGATGATTGATTCTTGTCTCGTTGTCACAGGCGGCTTTTTCCCGCCAACTAGTAGGCTTCAGCAGCCATCTTTCTCGCAGCGAAGTTGACGGGAGCATCGGCAACAACAGCCAACTGCACCAACGCCTCTCTGGGCAGCGACTGCTCGTCCAACTGCAGATCCTACTCTGCACAGCTCCACGACCGCCGGAAAACTAAATCAAAATGCGAAGGTGTACCCCTTTTATAACATTCATGGCTGCCTAGGAGATGTTCGTTACTTAAATATGAAATCTGTAATGTGTATTTGGTAAATTAATGTGTATTAAAAAAGCAATGTGTATTTGGTAAATTTACTCTGAAAAAATCGACATTATAAGACATTACCTTATATTTGCGTTAATTTGAATGTTATAAATCAATAGATTTAAATATTGGAATCGAAGCGTAGAAAATGTCCCGATCGATTGGTGAAAACATTTTGTAAATCGATCGTGAAATGACTTAGTTATTAACGTTCAAAACCTATACATTTTTCGTGACGCTCCAAATTTTCGCAATTCGAACGTGTACCCCAGTATTGAAAACACAGACGTAGTCCTACGTCAAAACATACCTCCGGTGATTTGGTCTTCACCATCTTAGCCTTCTGTTGAGGTTTCTTCTCTGATTGCTTCCGATCCCTGGCTAACTTTTTGCAGTCGCGACGAATGTGCCCTTCCATGTGACAGTAGTGGCACGTGATTTTAGATTTGTCCATCGGTACACCGAAGAATTGTTTTCGGTTTGCAGAGCCTTTTCTTCTGACTGGTTCTCCACGCGACGCTTCCACTCGTCTAGTAGCTTACCCTTCACGTACTCCAACGTTAGGTCCTCTTCCGGTCGGCTCTCCAGCGCAGTGATTAAACTGTTGTAAGATTCGAGAAGGCTTGAAAAAAGCATGGCAACTATCCAATGCTCTTTCATTTCTTCGCCCATCACAGTAAGCCTGTTTGTCAAATTTGTCACTTCGTCCAAATGATTTGACATACTACCACCTTCGTGCAACCGTTGCGAGCATAACTTTCGTAAAAAGTGCACTTTACTTGCCAACGATGATCGCTCGTGGTACGCCTTGAGCCCGTCCCACATATCTTTGCTTGAATCGGCTCTGATAATTGTGGCATAGCTGGCCATCGTCCACCGACAAGCCGATTGACGCTCGAGCTTTTGCGTCCTTCGCCTTCCAAACGGAATCCGGGTTTTCAGGTTTCTCTTCACTCACCACGTCGAACAATCCTTCCTGGATGAGTACCAACTCCATCCGGAACTTCCAAAGCGCATGCTGTCACCACAAGTCTTTTTAGAGAAGTCCTCAGATCGTTCATCCTCCACGAATTTTCCGTCTTCTCCCCCTAAAAGGTGTTCTCCGTCTTCACAAAAATATATTTCCTCTCTCCTCCTCCACGCGTTCTTTTTTGCGCCCATAATCTATTGAGTTTCAGACTTGGGAGTAAAGAGAAAAAGGAATTTACACAACAAGGTTTTTTTTAAGAAAAAAAAATATAGAATTTTTATAGGTAGACTACTATGATCGAGATCTTTCAGCGTTGCTAAGTGATATAAATAACGAACAATCTTGTAGCTGACAATCAGTGAGAAGAGATGTCAAAACCACTCATCTTTTCTTCGGAATTTACGGTAAACGGGGAGGTGTGCAACACCAAGACGCTAACCGGACCAGACTACAAATTAAAAAAAAACCCCCCCAAGACCATTTTGTTTTCGGCCGGTATTGCCTGAGCACATTACGCGAAGCGGTTGCAGGAGAAGATAAAACGTTTGAAGATTCCAGTCGTCTCCGAGAACGCCAACCCCTCAAAGGGCCCCAGCTGCACCTAGCTGATGTTTTCTGGGCAAACCTAAAGCGGAAGATCTATTCGAACAAATTCGAGGCGAAATCCGAAAATGAACTGATCAATAAGGCAACTAGACATTTGCAGAATATGCCAATATCTTTCATTTCGGTGGTCACGACCCAAGATCCGGCCAACTGCCGGAAGAAACCCGATAGGGAGTGAAGTAATTTTCGCAAAATCATGATTTAATAGAGGAATCATTGAAAATTTGATTTTTGTTAGTTTCTTTTATCGATTTTTTTTTTACCATCTATACGAAAATCTCTTTTTTCAATGAAAAATTTAAAAACATATCCCAAGTAACAATTCAAATGCAAATTGGTTTTATTCATGTTTTATGGTAGATTTATCAAAGCATTATGGAGTTCATCGGTTTTATCAGGACATTACCCAAGTTAAGGTGGTTTTAATTGATTAACAGTTCTTAAGAGTGATGAAAGAACACTTGAAGAAACATACATAAACTACATCATTTATAAATATAATTCACCTTAGTATAAGTAATTTTATAAGATACTTGATTTTATAAGATACTTGACAAGACATCGTTTCGCAACTTTTTATAAAACCTGATAAAAGTTTTATGACATTCTTCTTTAAGATGAATATATCTTGGAAATGCTGCCATAAAACGCTCTTAGAGCCATTCGATTTGAAATAAGAGCACATACTCTTGAGAAAGAACATTATGTGAAAAATAAAAAAACGGTCACAATGGACGCCCATAGGTGGAACAAATTAAAAACTAGTGGATCGTTCAAGCGGAAATTAAATAAAAACCTATCCAATATATTAAATACTCCTTCATCGCAGCCACCAACGACACCCCAACAAGACGAAGATGTCCACATGTTCTTTGTTTATGATGTCCCTTCTCCACACTGATTTTATGGCTATCTTACGGAAGGCTTGTTTACAAGTTTTATTCAAGCGTAACTCATCTTTTTCAAGAATAGAACAAATAAAGATGAATCTATCGCGCTCTTCGAAAAATCTTGTTAGTCTTGTGTAAGAATTATTTGTTTTATTTGCGCTTTATGGTTGTTTCAGATAAAACCCTCGAAAAAATGGCGAGTGTGGCTATTGATTCCCTCGGAATGGTAGCCATTTACATATGTATGCAACAAAACACTCGTTTTTCTCATGCTACGAACAATTTCTGCAGTTTAAAATACATTTTTAAACTTAAAATGGATTGTAGATACAATTTATTCAAGATAATTGTCACCTAGTTGTTGAATTTTCAAGTATTTTTAATTTTTTAAATAAATCAATGTGCTAGCAATAATTCCGTGGCGCATTAAATTTTCGAACTTTTATGTTATAAAACGCCAATAAACTGAACGTCGCATGAAAATTGTATCAATTGCAGGCAAGAAACTCATGCATTTATGGTCAAATTTACAATTAATTTACATACGTATCCACTTTGGAAAAGAAAAATCATATGTAGGGAAGATGTACCTATATTAATCTCATCACTTTGCAATTCATCCTACTTGAAATAAAACGATATACACGTGACAGAATTAGTTAGTAATGTTTGTTGTAGTTATTTAACGTAAGCAAACATTATTAGAAAACGAAACCTATCCCTCTACTGCCCAATTATTTGATTCATCCTAGGATGAATATAGGAACAATGAGATTAATATGGGGGCAGTCCTATATCAATTTTTTTTCTTCTTCAATAGCTTCCGCTCAACAATAAACAAAAAAAATCCCCATTCAGCAGAACGAATCCAAAAATGAAATCTTCGAAACATATTTGTGACGGACTGGAAATGTTCTTAAAGAGGAAAATCATAAAACTATCAAAACTTGTGGTAGTTTTATCATAGTTTTAAGCATGTCTTGAATGTCATTACAAGCATGTACCGATAAAACTATCAAGTTTTAAGCGAACCTTGGGAAATAGTCTTCAGAACCTCCTGTACTATGGGCTTTTTTGAACTTATGAGGGTTTTATGGCTGTTTTATCGATGTTATGTAGAATATCTAGTTTTATGCGTGGTTTTATCAAATGAGTCTTGAAAACTTCTTCAATTGTACTTTAAAATTGAGTTTGTTACTTGGGATACGTTTGTTTCCATAGCAGTACGTGGAGGCTTCGCAGCTTGCTTCGCTTCAGCTACAAACTTAATTCAAAAATGCATTCAAGGTGCGAAACTTCGGTAATAAGCGTACTAAAATGCGGTCTAAGTACAGGTTAGCAGCAGCATTGCATTCAAGCACTCTTCTACCAAAGGTTAATCTGGTGTGTTCTAAATGATATTACCTTTCATCGAACTCCATCCCAGCCAACACTTGGCTTAATTGTACTCATTTCCTGTCCCATAACCGGTTCACTTAAAGCAAACTGACCGTAAGCTACTGCTGCTGCAGAAATGAACCGCATCGCATCATCCTTAATCAATCCACTTCCAGAAGCCTCCCCTCCATTGTCTCGTTTCGCAACCCAACACATATCGAAGCTACAAAGTGCTTGATCACGAAATTGAATTTTACGAAATTGAATTCAATTTCGTTATACCGAACCAATTAGGCGCCGATGTCGATGTTTGGAGTGCTGCTCCCTCGTGACGGTTCAGGTTGACGCGCTACACTTTGGGATCATAAAATAAACGCTCCAATTTAACGTGATCAATGTCGACTGCGCCATCCTCCGCGCAGCTTCTGCAGTAGATCACAATCAATCAACTCTCACGTGAGAGGAAGTGGTAGAAATATCCTTTCTAAGAGACGGAGGAACGAGCAATTTCCTTCGGAAGGGCATTAAATTATCTTTTATGACCTATTTGCGGTACCCGTGAAGTGACCCCGGCATGGGTAGCGCAGAAGTGCTTTTCGTCTGTCTACGTCTTGTATTTTGGTTAATGGTTATGGGGTTGCAGCTCTTGTCGTTTCAATTACCAACATGCCGACTTCTGAGGCATATCAATGGCTAGTAGTTTGTTGAAGTTGGCGTATTGGTGGACACTAGTTGTGCTGCTGGGATCCCGGGAAGGTTAGGGAGATCTCAATCAGGGTGAGAATCATATTTTGAACTGAGTTTTTCGATTTTAAGAAATGATTAGGATAATGGTTTTCTAGGCGATTTCAGAAACTATAATCCAAGCATCAAAACTTCTTCTTTTACCGGCACTGTACCAAGCATAACATAAGATTAGCAGGAGCGATGGTTCAAGATTGAGTTGGATGTGTGGCTTTTAAAATACGAGTTGGGTCATTATGGTTTCTATTATTAGATTCTGGACGGTTTCACCTTGATAAGCTTAGTGTAATTCTATTCTATTCTATCCTATTCTATTCTAACGCTTACACAGCCAGTAATGAAAAGCATCCTGGAACATACTTAACCAGTATTTTTTTTTTTTGCAACATTAATATTTGTGGCATATTTGTTATATGACAAAAATATTAAAATGGCCAGGCCCATTGTGTAGCGTTGGGTTAGTAAAAGGAGATTCAAAAATAAACGGCTATTAAATTATCCATTTGATGAATAAGTTAATCAACGAATATTTTCGGATCGAAAGAAAGAGGAAACGGGGACAATCGTCCTTCCGTCTCGTTTTTGTA
Organism: Aedes koreicus; assembly: GCA_024533555.2. Classification (NCBI taxonomy): domain Eukaryota; kingdom Metazoa; phylum Arthropoda; class Insecta; order Diptera; family Culicidae; genus Aedes; species Aedes koreicus. The sequence continues at coordinate 240,803 of JAHHFK020002455.1, read as the reverse complement.
GGTTTAGGTGAATCGTTGGGAGTAACGTAGCTAAGAAGGTTAATGTCACTCCATTTTTACTGACTTCTTTGAGAAAGACAAAGGTATTTCCACGTTGTGTCCTGGCTTACGAGCCTAGGTTTATGCGCCATTATTCGCTCTCTGAAATTAGTAAAAAGTAAAAAAAAAAAACAAAAAATACCCTCCGGGCTGGAACACAGACGTCTCTCACTTGTAGCCAGAGTAGAGCTTGTCTGTCGGTCGGGAGATGAGCACCAACCCTGAAAGTCCTAGCCTCTCATGGCTCATGGTTATAGCGCCACCGCTCGCCTTCTGAGCCAGTTTCCTCTTATAAAATTTGCTTCGTACTGCATTCTCATGCCTCTCTTCTCCGTAGCCAATGCTATCAATACCATTATACCTAAAGCACACGATTTGAACCAAAATGATTTCATTGGGATATTTAAGTACAATTAAGCGGCGCTGCAAAGGTTTACAAGTTTTCTCACTCGACCTATTGCTGTGGCAATGCGTCGTAAAAATCGATAATCCGCGCGGGCGGCATGCGCTTCCGAAGCCTTACCGGAGCCGGGCACCTTCCAGCGCAAAACGATGTTTGTGACAACTACACCCAAAAGTTGAAAAGGTGGCAAAAAACGCAATTGCAGTTTTTGCAATCATATCTTGAGAAATCTGCATGATTCAGAAAAGACACACTTTTGCTCATCATGATCCACAAAGCGTTGTATGGTATAAACGAAGCCATGCAGCTGTTGGCACAGATTCCTCGAAACAAATTTAGCGCTGTGTGCTTAGTGCCTCGACAGTCGAAGCAACCGTTGGTTCAATATGGGTGAGACAATACCACAAAATGCCGCAACGCTATTAGCCACTGTTGTAATTCCGAAGTCAAGTGTTCTATTTCTATTTTCACTCGTCATCGCACTCCTATCTCGCTCTCATCAAGTGTGCCCTTCGTGATCACCATGCGAAGCCATGCAAGAGTGTACGAGCGACATTTGCTTTGTTGCTATACCACTGAGTGCCTCTGAGTGCAACTGTAGGGCTTTTATTCCTATCACTTCAACTTGTTAAAGTGGCTGAATGATTGCTATCTAGAGCCACGACGCTGGCGGCCACGGTTCGAATCTTGGTATCGACTCAAATTTTTGTTTTTTGTCAGGCCGGACTCCAATCAAATACTCAACAACTAATACACTGCACAACCAACGCACACATCGAATTTTTCAAAGCAAATTGATGTGATGCTTTTTTGCCCACGACCAATGTTGCATTTTTTCTCCAAGTTACAATCCATTATGAGAAATGAAACAAAATCATTCGAAATTGCATAGCAATCTTGCTTTTTTATTTTGGGTGTAGATTACTAGAATCATCCCAACTATCTTACCGTCGGCCATTCACAGCGGCGAGGAGTTTATTAAACTACTATCCGGAATGAATACAGCACATTATGATGGCGTATTGTGATGGAGCATTATTTGGCCAGCTAAATAAAATTAAAATATAAATTAATATCTTAGGCGTATCATAACCATCGTCCTTTTCAGGACGACCAATTAAATTTTTCAATAAAAGAGTTTGTTTTTAAATGAAATGTTCCTGATTTATCCTGAACAACCTTTGCATATTATCAAAAAATAGTACATTTTGGATTGTTTGAGGCATTCAGTCGAGAGTTGTAAATTCGACAGAAATGTTTCATTAAACCCTAACTGATTTTTTTTTCATTAAACTGAACTGAAAGAGGAATGCCTCGGTTTGTAAAGAAAAATCATAAGAAGGGATGGGTCAAGCAAAATATTAAAAACATTTTAATATTAACCAACCATATGTGTTATGATATGTATAAATAAGATGACACCATTATTACTATACACCAACGCAGTCCTACGTGAACCTCGCAACCTTTACGTCTGTTTGTCTATGTTAGCATGTCAAGTGATTTTTATTGCATCGTATTGACAGCTGGTTCAAGTAAATCCAAGTACTGTACTATTAGGTGCGCAACTAAGTTCCCACTGTTTAGCAATAGATGGCGCCAGTAGTAAGTGCTGGTCGAATGTTGTACATCTCAAGCGTCATAAACCAAGCTCAGACATATGGTAAACAAACCGCTTTGCCAAATCAGTGATTTTGGTTTAGTGTTATATATTTTGGTTGTTTGAAGATGTCTGATTTCGTGCCAAATAATCGTCATTTGCGGGAAGTGTTGATTTTCTTCTTTCATTCGAAGAAAACGGCGGCTGAAGCACATCGAGAGCTCCAAAAAGTTTACGGTGATGCTGCTCTGAGTGAAACAACGTGTCGTGATTGGTTTCGTCGCTTCAAAAACGGTGATTTCAGTGTTGATGATCGTCCGCGTGAAGGAAGGCCAAAAAACTTCGAAGACTCTGAATTGGAGCCATTGCTCGATGAGGATCCGTGTCAAACGCAAGAAGAGCTTGGTTCAGGATTAGGAGTTTCCCGCCAAGCCGTTTCTAAGCGATTGCATGCGTTGGGAATGATTCAAAAGCAAGGAACTTGGGTTCCTTACGATTTGAAGCCAAGAGATGTTGAGCGTCGTTTTTTCGTCTGTGAAAAACTGCTCCAGCGGCAAAAAAGGAAGAGTTTTCTACATCGCATTGTGACGGGTGACGAAAAATGGATTCATTACAGTAACCCAAAACGGAAACATTCATGGGGACTGCCCGGGTATGCTTCAACATCGTCGCCTAGGCCGAATATTCACGCTGCGAAGGTTATGCTGTGTATTTGGTGGGACCAAGTTGGTGTTATTTATTATGAGCTGTTGAAACCAAACGAAACCATTACCGGGGAACGGTATTGAACTCAATTGATGCGATTGAGCCGAGCACTGCACGAAAAACGGCCACAATACGAGCACAGACACGAAAAAAGTGATTCTTCAGCATGACAACGCTCGACCTCACGTTGCGAAACCCGTGAAAACCTACTTGGAAACGCTCAAATGGGAAGTCCTACCCCACCCGCCATATTCTCCTGATATTGCACCGTCCGATTATTACTTGTTCCGTTCGATGGCACATGGTCTCACTGGTCAGCAATTCCACTCATATGATGACATCTCAAAATGGCTTGATTCTTGGATAGCATTAAAAGACGTACAGTTCTATCGAAATGGTATTCACGTTCTACCAGAAAGATGGGAAAAAGTCGTAGCTAGTGATGGACAATACTTTGAATAATTCGTTTGTAACCTTTGTTTTCAAAATAAAGTTCCTTTTTCACCAAAAAAACAGCGAGAACTTAGTTGCGCACCTAATACTTACACTACTTTACACAAAATCTAATCTCTGGTATTTTCATTGCGTTTTAAAGCTGATTTATAACTGCAAATTTCGTGAAGAAAATGAGAGAAAGATTAGAAAGGTTTTCCAGGATTAATTATTGCATCGACGGTCTTGTTGAAAATAGAAATACTTTTGCTTTTTTGTACTCAGTGTACTACAAAGGCAGTGAATTGTCGAAATTGATTTTGTGAATACTTTAAGAAAACAAATTGATTTCACATTCAATCGCAAGATTTAGCGTACACCCAAGAGAGGATCGAGTGAAGACACATTTCGAGGTTAATTTGTTTTGATATTAAATGTTTTGATGTGGGATTCAATTCCTCTTTTATTGGTTTTATTATGAGTGTAAACATTATTTTTCATAAGTATTTCAATAATTTGTAGTTTTCAAAAGTTTTGAAAATGTATCATTTTCAGATTGAGCGTACACCTTACCTATCGCTAAAATGTTTCATATTAATGACTTATTTTTTCGATATTTGGGTGGTTTTCGTTGACAGTGTTAATGTCAACAATCCCTAGCTGTACGGGCACCGGTCATATTAAGTTTTAATCTCAAAAGATTTTGTTTTACGACAGAATGTCGACTAAGAGAAAGGAGACACATATTTCTTCGCGTACTTAAGTAATACGTCTTTGTTGCTGTGGAAAGTTGTCCCGGGAATAGCAGCTGTTGTCGGGCGTGCAGAAAATTGTCAAAAAGTGGAAGTATGAGGCTACCTTGAAAATCGTGGCGGTAGAGGACGGAAACGGATCCTGACAGCTGGGGATGAATAGGTAATCGTGCGAAGCATACGGAATAATCCTAAAACAAGTAGTTCGAAATTGGCTTCTGAGGTTGCTGATGACATCGGAAGGTCTGTCAGTGCGGATACTGTCCGACGTGTGACACACCGGCACAATCTGAGGGGACGAGTTGCCCGAAAGAAGCCACTTCTTTCCAAAGCAAATGTGAAAAAGCGACTGGACTTTGCCAGAGAGTATGTTGCAAAGCTGAAAGAATTCTGGAACAACGCTCTTTTCAACGATGAGACGAAAATTAATCTGTTCGGTTCTGATGGAAGGCAGATAGTGTGGAAAAAAATGAACTCGGCACTGGAGGCTATACATTTGTGCCCCACGGTCAAACTTGGAGGAGGCAATGTAATGCTGTTGGGTTCGAGGGAAGCTAGTGGAACCGGCAGGAAGGAGTTTAACCATGGACAAACTGAGATATCTGCACATTCTCAAAAGCAACCTAAAACCTTCCGTGCAAAAATTGAATCTACCACAGGTGCAGGTGATTCAGGAGATCTGGAACAGTATTCCGTCAACGGTAACCAGAATCCTGGTGATGTCTCCGCCCACAGGCAGTGCTGAATGCGAAAGGTGACCATCCGAAATACTAAATGATAAAAGTCGGCAATTTTTGACTTTATATGAACAATTTTCCATGAAAAATGAGAACTGTATGCTCATACTTGCCGAACATGAATAAGTGGTTTTGTTTTGCAAATTCCAGATGATTATATAATTGTTTTACCATTTCTGTTCTCATGAAATAAACGAAAAAAGGACTTATTTTGAACTGCCAAAAAGCTGTTTGCGATTACTCAATTTGTTCATCTAAGGTGTGGCCCATTTAGTATTGGAACAAACATTTTTGATTCTTACAGCGACCCTAATGGTCGGATTTGTAAACTACGACATCTTATGTGTCCCCTTTAACAATAACAACTCCAGAAGTTTTTTTTGGCGGTGCAATTCGACTGTGTTCCAGAGAAATACAAAATGGAAGAAGAAAGAAGAAAAATAATTGTGCGCAATCATTTGGAAAAACCTTCGTGGTCTGGGCCAAAACTTGCTAAAGTGTTGAGTTTTCCCCGAAATACCGTGTGGCGTGTTTTGAAAAAGTACAGAGATACTTTGTCAACGGATCGCAAGCCTCAAAGCAAGCGTCGGGCGGGTACTGTCAACCGTCAACTACGCAACAAAGTCATCAAGAACATTAATGCAAACCCCAACATCTCAGACCGAGATTTGTCCAAAAAGTTTCGCGCCGCACGCAGTACCGTGCAACGAGAAAGCTTTAAGTCATACCGTGCCTGTAGACAACCAAATAGGGCTCAAAAACAGAACAATGTGGCCAGAATCCGTACCAGAAAACTGTATGATCAGGTGTTGACAAAATTCAATGGCTGTCTCCTCATGGATGATGAAACCAATGTAAAGCCGATGGAATATCTCTCATCAAATAATATAGACATATGCAATAAGGGAAACGTACCTACCTTTTTAAATGCTATTAGACAAGAAGTCTTAGATCTAACATTGTGCAATAGTGCAATTTATGAAAGAATTGCAAATTGGGAAGTTTCTGAAGAAACGTCATTGTCAGATCATAGACACATTATGTTTGAATGGAGTGAGGGGAATCGGTCAACTACTACGTTTAGAAATCCTAGGAAAACCAACTGGGATCAATATGTACAGTGTTTGAATTCGGAGTTATTTACAGAAGGTGGAAAGATCGATTCTGTTCAGAAATTGGAATCGTTTTCCCAAAAGGTAAATGATAAGATTTTAAATTCTTTCACCACTAGTTGTCCTATCAAAAAATCGTCCTCTAACTGGGATGTTCCATGGTGGAACTCTAAATTGGAACCTCTGCGTAAAACGTCTCGTAGATTGTTTAATAAAGCGAAAAGAACCTCAGATTGGACCCCCTATAGGAGTGCACTTACTGAGTACAATAGAGAAATAAGAAAATCCAAACGAAGATTCTGGGTTCTAACGTGTGAAAACATAAGCAATAGTCCGGAAGTCGCAAGACTCCAGACGGCTCTTGAAAAGGATCACACGATTGAACTTGGGCATCTAAAAAATGAGGATGGAGTTTTTACAAAAACTCCTAGTGAAACGTTAAAGTTGATTATGGAAACACATTTTCCTGGATCAGTTTTGTGTGTAGATCCAATCAGAGATGGATCACTTGAAGATGGAAGAACTTCTACAAGGACATCTCAAATGTCTGTTAGAACAAAAATCACCGCAAATGACTTGGCTGATAAAATCTTTAAGAAAACCAGGGTAGAAAATGCGTTGAGATCTTTTCAGCCTTACAAATCTGCAGGAATGGACGGGATATTTCCAGCATTACTTCAAAACGGCGAAGCAGTGTTGATCTCGCCATTAATTGAGATTTTTAAGGCAAGTTTAAGACTCAACCATATTCCAACTTCATGGACACAAGTAAAAGTTATCTTCATACCTAAAGTAGGAAAGCGAGACAAGGCGCATCCTAAATCATACAGACCCATTAGTCTTTCATCAGTCCTATTAAAGACTATGGAAAAAGTGTTGAATGATTATATCAATTCAAATTACATGAACAAGCATCCACTATCTGAGTTCCAGTTTGCTTACCAGTCTGGTAAGTCAACAGTTACGGCACTGCATAGTGTGGTTTCAAAGGTAGAAAAAGCTCTATCGGTAAAAGAAATAGCACTTTGTTCTTTCTTAGATATTGAAGGAGCTTTCGACAACGCTTCCTATTCGTCTATGGCTCGTGCCATGAAGAAAAGGAACTTTGACATGAACATAATTAACTGGGTTCATACCATGCTCACAAAAAGAGAAATCACTTCAGAGCTGGGAAGTACGTCTATTACAGTACGGGCAACGAAAGGTTGTCCCCAAGGAGGAGTCCTCTCACCACTAATGTGGTCCTTAGTTGTAGACGATCTAATAAGTAGCTTAGAAAAAAAAGGTTTCGAGGTTGTAGGTTTTGCAGACGATATAGTCAGTATAGTGAGGGGAAAATTTGACAACATCATTTCAGAAAGAATGCAATGGGCCCTAAAATTTACCCAGTCTTGGTGTATCAAGGAGGGCCTTAGCATAAATCCATCAAAAGTAGTAATTGTACCTTTCACTAGCAAAAGGAAGTTTAGTCTAAAAGCGTTTCAGCTAGGAGGATTAAAGATTCATCTTAGTGAACAGGTTAAATACTTAAAGGGTGATACGGTCAAAATTTGGTCAAGGGAAAACGCGTGTAAATCGGTGAAATCGTTTATTTAAAAAATCAAATTAAATTTCTTTTTCAAGTTCAATTAGTATAAAATTCAGGAAAAATATTCAGTTAAGCTTCCGCTTTTCCAAATCCGAATTGCCGGGCCTTACGCTTGACCCCTGCCATCAGATTTTGTACAGCCACCTTGTCCACCTTCTTCGCCGCAGAATGCCAGTTTGCCTTGAACTGCTGCTCGTCCTTAGCAGTTTTTTTGGTCTTCTTTAGGTTCCGCTTGACAATAGCCCAGTATTTCTCAATTGGGCGGAGCTCTGGCGTGTTGGGAGGGTTCTTGTCCTTGGGAACCACCTGCACGTTGTTGGCGGCGTACCACTCCATGGCCTTTTTACCGTAATGGCAACATGCCAAATCCGGCCAAAACAGTACGGAACAACCGTGTTTCTTCAGGAAAGGCAGCAGACGTTTATTCAAACACTCTTTCACGTAAATTTCTTGGTTGACAGTCCCGGAAGCTATGAAAATGCTGCTTTTCAAGCCACAGGTACAGATGGCTTGCCAAACCAGATATTTCTTTGCGAACTTTGACAGTTTCGTGTGCTTGAAAATATCTGCTACCTTTCCCCTTCCTTTTGCCGTATAAAACTCCTGTCCCGGAAGCTGCTTGTAGTCGGCTTTGACGTAGGTTTCGTCGTCCATTACCACGCAGTCAAACTTCGTCAGCATCGTCGTGTACAGCCTCCGGGATCGCGCTTTGGCCGTCGTATTTTGTTTATCATCGCGATTTGGAGTCACTACCTTCTTGTAAGTCGATAGTCCGGCTCGTTTTTTGGCTCGATGCACGGTTGTAAACGATACACCCAGCTTATTTGCGGCATCTCGGAGAGATAGGTTAGGGTTTCGCTTGAAACTACCGGCAACTCTCTTTGTCGTCTCAGCGGCTTCCGGTTTTCGATTTCCCCCCCGATCCAGACTTCCTGGCTGTCGACAAACGTTCCCCCCACCCAATAAAATTATTTTAATTGTTTTTGTTTACATTTTTTCTTTTTTTTCCTCTTTCCGCGCGTGCGGCTCGCGTTTTTTCGCTCCCCGCGCGAAAAATTTATATACCCCTTTTTTTTCTTGCACGGCCTTTTTACCCACAAAAAAAGAAATTCCAAAAACAAAAAAAGAGCAACATTCCACACCCCCCCCCCCCCAAAAAGAGGGGTGTTCAGGTTTTTTAAATGCAAAATTGAAAGAAATACGTCAAGTTGATATTGACCAAATTTTGACCGTATCGCCCTTTAGGAGTGATACTGGATGCCAAACTGAACTGGAATGCTCATCTTGAGTGTGTGATCGGTAAGGCAACCAGTGCTTTCTGGATATGCTCAAAAACATTTGGCAGAAAATGGGGTCTAAGACCAAAAATGATAATGTGAATTTATACATCCATAATACGTCCAAAAGTAACGTATGCTTCTCTTGTGTGGTGGCCAAAAACAAAAGAGGCTACTGCACAGAAAAAGCTTACAAAACTTCAACGGCTAGTATCCATTGCTATAACGGGAGCGATGCGCAGCACTCCATCAAATGCGTTGAATGCAATTCTAAATCTGCTGCCTTTGCACGAATACGTGCAACTAGAAGCGGAAAAGAGTATGCTTAGACTTAAATGGCTGAAAACTTTCCTGTCTGGTGACTTAGTCGGTCACCTGAGCATTTCACAAAGCTTTCAAAATGGACCAGTGGAAACTGGATGAAACCTGTGGAAAACCATGACATCCCTTACAACATATGTGAAACGTCACGTATAGATTGGGAAGTCGGAGGTTCCACTGTTCGCCATGGCTCCATAAAATTCTTCACAGATGGCTCAAAAATTGGAACAAAAACGGGAGCAGGAATCTTCGGCCCTGGGGTAGAAATCTCAGTGGCGATGGGAAACTATCCAACGGTTTTCCAAGCGGAGATCTTTGCTATAATAAAATGTGTTAACGTTTGTCTGAAGAGGAAATATAGACATGCAAATATTTGTATTTTTACAGACAGCCAAGCGGCACTTAAAGCGTTAAGTATTTATAAATGCACATCCAAACTTGTCTGGGAATGCATTCTTTCATTGCGAAAGGTGTGCCAAGAGAACTCGGTAAATTTATTCTGGGTTCCGGGACACTGTGGCATTGAAGGCAATGAAAGGGCAGACGAGCTTGCTAAACAAGGTTCAAAGCACAGTTTATTGGCCCAGAACCATTCTGCGGTATATCATACTGTGCCATAAAAATGGAATTAAAATCTTGGGGTTCTTTGTACCTATACTGGCCTAGTAACCGGACATTGCCTGAGTAGATTTCTTTTAAAAACATTGGCCAGGTTCAGAATGATATCTATCGTTTCTGTAACATGGAACGTGAAACCTCGGAACATCTGCTTTGCAGTTGTGATGCTTTGTACAAGAGCAGACTTAAATTTCTGTACAGTGGCTATATGCAACCTAAAGAAATTTGGACTGCAAATCCTGGAAAGGTGGTGGGTTTTATAAACTCCATTTTGCCTGACTGGGAGACGCGTCTTGGGCTGGTCACTTGACAAATGGTGATCTAGCTTTAAGATGCGAATTAGAATAGTAAACAGGGGTATACCACAAAAGTTCAACTCGGTGGACTAGTGGACGCAGTGGTTCTACGCCCCAACAAAAAAAAAAGCCGATTTCAAACAGCTACCGGGACAAAAAATTTACTTTGCTACGGCTCGGGGAAATGTTCCTGCCAAATTCAAGTTTGTGTTTGCAGATAAATTTGCATGTAAATACATGATTTGGCAAGCCATCTGAACACAGAAAAAAATCTTGCAGTAAAAACTACAATTTTACCCGACTATGCCTATCTTTAAAACTATTATGAAATTTCAGTCAAATTTACTACGTTTATGGTAAAAACTTCAACATTTGTGGCATATTTGACAGACCTCATATTGATATCAACCGCACCATGGTCGATCTAATCGCAGGCATGGTAAATTCAAACGCATTTATAGTCAGGTGAAAATTTGTTGGTGTTTGCGCTTAATTTAACCCTCGAAATTTCTTCCTAGTTTCTACTGCGGGTTTTTTTTGCGTGTAGCTGCGGTAGAAAGATCAAGGTTTTCATCACTGATAAGACATTTAATTCAGAGCTTTACAGAACGGAATGTCTCCAAGAGCGAATATTGCCATTCATCAGATTCCACAATGAACCTGTCATGTTTTGGCCAGATCTTGCAAGCTGCCATTACAGTAAAACAGTGCTACAGTGGTATGAAACCAACGGGATTCAGTTTATACAGAAAGAACTCAACCCACCAAACTGTCCCAAGCTCAGACCGATAGAGAGATTTTGGGCTATTATGAAGAGGAAGCTGAAGGTGAATGGCAGTGTCGTCAAAAGCATCAATGAATTGAGAACCAAGTGGAATAAGATTGCCAAAACGATAGATGAGAATAATGTGCGCCGGTTGATGAAACGTATTCCGGGAAAAGTCCGCAAATTTCTTCGAAATCTAGATGATTAATTTTTTTGTATTTTCCCTCTAGAGTTCACATAAAATCGAACATTTAAGTTAAAACAGAATACTATTTTGTTAATGTATATCCGAAATATGCGCAATAGACTATGTTCCAATTCCAACTGGGCCACACCATAGAAAACCGAAGAATTCCAAAGCACACGTGTACGCTCAATTTTGCGATTCGCGGTATGTATTCTAGACAGTAGACACTGCATGACAAATTAATGGTTGAAATGTTTCAGTAAAACTGTTAGATAGCGAAATTAACAGAGAATAGATGTTGTTGCGTACGTAAATTGATACGCCATCCGCCGGCGTTGTCATCCACCGGCATGTAATGGAGAACTCCTGGTCAAAGAAATTTCATATCGAGTTTAGAGGCCTCCATCAAGCACGCTATGGCACTAAAATTTAAACTCAACAGAAATGGTTCAGGGTTTCCATCAGAATGGGTTTTACAACACGAGAACAAAACCAAACGTCAAATTATTGTCCAGGATTCTAGAATGAATTATATTCAAAATTTGTAATGCAACAATCAGTACCTAATCTATCTTACTTTTGTTTCAGGCAATACAGCAATGTAGCAAATAAATATTCTCTGGAAGTTAGTATCTACGACTGCACTGCTTATAATCAATGAACAAGGGAAACTGGATTGCCGGTCGAAGGCTAAAACCAGCCCCTTTTCATAATCATTATTCGAACGTCAGAAGGCATTCTGTCGTCTCAATTACCTTCATTTACCGCATATACACCGAAAAGGGGAAAGACACTGCTCAACGCCACCATAATAAGTACAAAGCTATAACTAAATGCCTAACCTCCCACCACACACAGAGCACGGCAGTTGCTATCCGCTTTATCTACGGTCTACACCAATCAGTGGCACGGGAAACAACAACCATCCCACCTCCGATGCACAATCTCACCGACTGAGACTCCCTTCTGGTAAGCTTAAGTGGGCAAATATTTATAAGTTATGAAAACGGATTTAATTAGCAACGAGTCATTGCAACCCGTCAGGCAATTTCCTCTTCCCATTCATTTTCGCATTCTTTGCCCTGCATCGTTCAAGTGCATACTATGGACTAGCTACAAGGCTAATGCACTAACATGACTTCGTAGTGGTTACCAACGCGAACAACTACCAATCAATGCCCGCATTGCACTGTCAGGGAACCAACCTGGAACCATTACTTCATTAACGAAAAAAAAAACCAATTCGAATGCAGTAAAATTCAATGAATTATAACAATCGACCATAACTGTACAAATAAACTCTAATCAGCAACACTACCCACATGACCGACCGGGGTTTAAATCTAATAACGCGCAGCAATTTTCATTACGAAAATCTGTGCGACGACCATTACCCACACAGCTTGTTGTTGCACCTATTACACCTACTGCCACAGACCGTAATGAATGATAAATTTAAATCAATTATTGCGGAGCAGTTACACACAACTTCGAGCCCACTAAACGCGAAGCGGTTTCATTAGCCGTGACAAATAATGCAGATACATTCATGCAAACTCACTGACACTGACAAACGCGTTAGTTCGACACAATCACAATATAAAGAATAATGGTGGTAGTAGTATAGACGGCTGGCAACAAGAAAGAGAAGCTACGAGATACAGAAATCTTGTCATCTCGCTTTCTCGACTACCGGAGTGGATGAGAAAGCACGTAAAGTTAAAGCTAAGTAGGCGTGGCCTAAAATTCAATATGAAGGAAGAAAAATTGAAATTGAAATGTTTCGAGCCGTTTTGCGATGTGAACATCCCTAACTTTTGTTTAAAACATATGCAATGCTTTCGGAAGTAATTCAAACGCGTAGCACCCTATTTAATTTTGTTGTCTTTTGAAAAAATATTTTAAAAGTTAATAGAGACAATTGGTTGCGAAAGAATGTTTTTGACACATAAAAAATAATCGGGTCTCGTGAATCGTCAGCGATTGTGTACACACGATAACAAAATTTGGTAAATTAACAACAACTATTGCGCCGAGTCTAAAGTTAGTTTGCGTTTTGTTAGTCAAGTTGCTCATTCCCTTCTCTAGAAGGACGTCGCCAGTTGATATCAGGAGAGGGTGTCTTTCTCACGGGGAAACTGCGGCATCGGAAGATCCTTGGCGAAGCATTTGCAGTCGCACGAAGTAACCGGGCACTCGGTGTTTTCGCTGAAAAGGAAAATAATAAAAGTTGAAATTGTTTTGAAACATTTTTTTCCTGATCAAAAAATTAGAACTTATATTAGCGTAATTTTAATGACTGACTGTTACTAATAGGAACGAGGCAATATTACAGTATTCCAATAATCTCATGGTTCGATATCCGTACTGCACTTGTTCTGTACTATGTAAAGATAAACAAAAGGTAGAAGTACTGTACACTGAAAATTTACTTTCGTAAATTAGCTTTCACTCGTTTCGTAAACATGAGTTTTATACATAGAACAAATGTCTCGTATATTGTATAAAACATTCATATTGCTTTTTATCTGGTGAAATTCTATCATTACACATTTTTGAATAATGCACGAAATGAATTTCGTGAAGACCAGCCAATCGCTGTTTCTCTTTTATCGTACTGATGCGTGATGCTGTTGCTGCTGGGATCGGCGGGAATTGTTTATTTATCCTATAATAAAAATTAAAGCGCTGTCGAGAGTTATAACATTACTTCATACTCATTAATCAAGTATCTTCTCACTAGTCACCATGGCCTAGTGAGATCGACCACGGATTCAGTAGCAGCTCTTTTCAAAAATACAGGATCGAATCCCATGTCAGAAACATTAAAAAAAAAACATTCTCAAACGTGGCTCCTTCCGAATCATGTGCAACAGCGTCTTCTTGGACGACATGTTCCGTGTACGGCTGGCAAAATTATTCTAAAGGATTTACGCAACGATATCATCAAAGGGCTGGCGTAGAGGTTTTCACTGCATTCCCGCTAGTAAACCATAAAAAAATGGAGTCGAATCCGCTGTTATGATCCGTTTCATGAAGGTTGGATCCATTCGGGCCTCGGAAATCATGTCTTTAGCAACCTTTTTTCGATGGTCTTTCTGCACGAAATTCAGCTCTTCCGGAACAACGGTAACGTGCGGTAACGCGTTGCTGCGAGTGCTGCGTTAGTGCTAGATTGTAAAGTCATTGTTACAAACACTTGCAAAAACTAACAAGAACTCATCAATTTTAACAAACAGGACGCTTCCTTTAGTAAATATTCAAAAGTGTTTGAGTAAATACTAAAATAACGCAGCAAGAGTCACCGCGGATCGTTCAGTTTTGCGTGAACTGTACTGTTTTCTTTCCCGTTCCTCTACTAACTCGTTCATCATTCGAAAATTAATGTTTAAAGTTTGTTATAAATCGGTGTTTTTGTGTATTCGACTTCAATGATATTGTTTTTGAAGCTGGTAGCCAGGCTGTCGATGTCCTCTTAAGCAAGGATTGGAGCCAAACGTTTTGCTGGTTTTAGCATGTTGAACGTTTACACCAAAGCAAAACTAGGTAGCGGTTTAAAGGCCTCTCCAAACTGCAGCGTTTTTTGACACCGCCGCAGCGAAATCGCGGCGAAAAAATCGCTGCACTTTGGGGAAGCCTTAAAATGACCAGATTTGAAATTCGGAATACACTGGACAGAACTGAATGCTTGTTTTGCTAATGACAACTATTAACATACTACCTTGAAAAAGGTAGGTTACTAAAAAGTTCCCGGAATCACCACCGTGTGGCGCTCTCAGTCACTCGATTTGAGTTATCTTTCCACATCTGTCAATGACATTCTATGGAATTTTTAGCTTGATAATGATCGCATTAAAAAAAATCAACTTCTTTCGGATGGATGATGAAAAAGAACGGAAAAGATATTTTAACAAACCAAATTACATTTCATTCATTAGGAATTAAAAACTTCACAAAAATACTTCTACTCCCTGCCCTTTTTGATCAAATCATCTGTCGTTTTGGCCAAGAAATTATTTGAATATACGCTCCTCTTCAAATTCGCCCAGAACTTTTCGATTGGGCGCAGCTGGGGCACGTGGGGAGGGTTCACATGCTTCCGCATGTTCCGCTTCGCCGTGAAGATCTCTTTGACCAGAATTGTCAGCCGTTGTTTCTGGGTTTCCGCTTGGTTCTCCGACACGGTTGACGTGGACTTTCGCTTCCGCATGTGGATATCCATTCTGGCCAAATACTTCTCGACCCTTTGGTCGGTCGCACCAACCTCCAGCCAACGCACAGAAAAAAGTGGCTATCTTGCCTTCCGTCTTCCGTTTCTGTTAAATCCTCCGCTAGCATAAAACGGTCGACCGGCCGGAACCAGGCTTCCACTCGATGGACTATCCCTTTTCTAGAAGTGACAGCATCTTGTAGATGTTTCCGCGATCATGTAGATGTTTCCACCGACTTTTTTAGGTCCGGATGGAGCAAGGCGTACGAACAAACCATAGATGGAAGTTGTTTCACTGTTCTCGCCATAGCTGCCGTAAGCAAACTGATGGAGCTGTCAAATTTTCACAGTATATAGGCAACTAGGATATATCGACCGATAGACCAACCACCTGGTGGCAGGGTAATCGCATTAAAATTCGCTTTTTTTAATGCACGCATTAGCTTGACATTTGTCAAAGTTACGCCGTATTGAGTACATCTGCGATTGTGTGTGTACTCGATTTTGTACAATTTTCAAAATGAAATTGAATTTACAACAACGACTCCGTATTGAGTTTTGCGTTGAAAACGGTTTCAATGGTGCGAAGACATTGCAGATATTAGAAAAGTGTTTCGGCAGTCGTTTATCAGTGGCACAAACGTTTCAGAAGTGGCCATAAGTCCGTGAACGATGATGAAAGAAGTGGTAGGCCATGAGTCGAAAAAGAAGGCGATGCTCATAGTTTTCATGGATTACACGGGTGTTGTGTATAACGAATTGCTTTCACAAGGCCAGACCGTCAACAAGAAATATTATTTGAGCGTTATGAGACGTGTGCATGAAGCAATTCGCCAAAAAAGATCGGATTTATGGGCAAACTCGTGGATTTTGCCCCACGATAACGCACCGTCAAACAATGCCATCGTTATCCCTGAACATTTGGATAAAAAACGAAACGAATACCATTCAGCAACCACCGAATTCACCTGATTTGCTCCGTGCAACTTTTTCCTATTCGGTCGACTCAAGAAACCGTTCCACGGGACGCGTTTTAGCACCCGAGATGAGATCATGGAAAAATCAAAGATGGCTCTAATGGCCATATCGCAAACCGAATAAAAGAAATGTTTCGAGGATTGCATCAAGCGCTGGCATAAGTGCGTTGCATTCGATGGGGAGTTCTTTGAAGGGGACAATATCGATTTTAATGTATAATTTTGTATTTTTATTTCCTGAACAATTTCCGGGAACTTTTTTACCAAAGTAGTATAATAAAACCGAATGAGCTCTTTCCTTTTAAGTAAATTTAATTTCATATCGAATATTAAATCTGTACGGGATTACAATTATTTTAATTGATTCTATTGACTTCCAGTAGAAGCAACCCTACCCAATGCTAAACAGTAGTGTTTCTACAAATGAAACCCTCCATCGTCCGCACAAGGAGTAGACATTTGTTTTGTTTGTTACTGGCTAATCAGACGATCTCGTCCAAGGGATCTCATCTCATCTCAAAACTTTAAGGTCGGCTTCTTGCTTTCGGTACCTGGTCAGGAGTACAAAAAAAGCCTTTTTTTAGCACTTTTAATTTTTTGGGCAGCAGGACACCATTATGTCCTCTGTTCACTCCGGATAGTAGTTTATTCAACTCCTCATCGCTGCGAATGGCCAGCTGTAAAATACGTGCGATGATTCTGGTATTCTAGTTGTCACTAGCAGCGTTTACAATCCATGATGATATTCATCCCAGTAACTAGATGAGTTCCAGCAATGGTTCTCCGGCCTTGCATTGTCGTGCAACAACCGGGTGGGCCATGACGACTAAGGGAAGGCAAAGGCGGTCAAACCATCAGTTGAAAGCTGATGTCTAACCTGAAATCAGGATTCGATGACATGCGTAATGCACATGCCAGAATATACTAGCGTTAAATACATGGCGACCAGCAAATGACAAATTTCAAATACCCGGGGTTTCCGGGTATTTCCCAGATTTTTTATAAAATTTCGCGATCGTAATGTACACAATGAAATAAAAATAAAAAATGATTTTTAGGTATATTGTAATCCAGATGTATTTCTAATATCAATCGAACTTCATGATTTCTTACGAACGCGTGAGAATTTTTAAACGCCCATCAATAGCAGCTGCTTCCTTTTCTGCTTTTGCCAACAGCTTTGCCTTTTTAGCTTCGAGCTCCTTCATCAAACGTGATGCATCCCTTTTTTGCTTTTCCTTGTCAATTTCATTTGTTTCTGCTTTTAGACGTTCCTGGAATGACATGTACCGTCCATACGCATTCCTGGCGTAAAGAATTATCGGCTTGATGATGGACACCATTTTTATTCCTCCAGCTTCCGTCACTGTATCGTACACGAGTCTTTGCGCCACGAGGCTTGTTTCCATTTGGTTCTTTGTTAACTGAAAATCCTCTCTCCATTGTGGCGTTTCCGTGGCTGAGTATGAGAAGCTTTTTGACAAATATCAATAAGTTGGGCAACTCCGTAGGCGAGTTACCGATTGTATCCAGCTGAAATTCGTCCAAACGAGAATCCTACCGCCGGTAACTAGCAGCAGCAGCTGTATTCGTTGACAACTCACACAGTGTCGTGAATTCCTGCTTCAGGTTGTCTGCTACTGTACCCAACAGATGGTTTTTTACAACAAGATGCTCCAGGCAGAGATCGAGTCGTTTTCTGCAAAGATCGGGTGAATCCTTCAGGAACTGCAGATTAAGGCACGCCAAATATCTGGTCAGGGGATACCCAAGCGGCGAACGCTCGATCATTTTCTCGATGAATCCATTGTAGAACGCTCTGCAGTCATTTCGAAACGTAACGAACTTCTGCTCGGATAATTGTGGCAAAAACCAATGTCAATTTTCGTCGAGGGCAGGAAGTTTTGATCTTCAAGGGGAATTTCTGTTTGCGCATTCGATTTTCCTTTCAAAGCTTCCGGTTTCATTACCTTTCCCATCATCATTCTGAGAAGCTGAGTCAGTTCTGCGTACAAAAAAGGGGCCATCGGTTTTTCAGATTGAAAGCTTATCAGGAAAGGCTCAACGTTTGCAGCCACAGCAATGAAAAATCTGTGTTTTGCTTCAAAAATCACTAACAGCTTTAGCTACCGTTTCAAATACTTTTGATTTTACAACAGCGGGAAAGCTTCTTTTGAAATCTGTATTCGATTCCTTGAGCTTTGTGTTAATTTGGTTTTTTACAATCGGACCATACTTTTTCATATGGGGAAATAAAACCATTGCCCTTTTCGCAACCGTTTGGTTCTCCACCCCATGCTGGGCCGGGGCCTTCCTTAGCTCAGTCGGCAAAGGCGCAGTTACAAAGCAACACCATGCTGGAGGTGGCTGGGTTCGATTCCCGGTCTGGTCTAGGAATTTTTCGTTAAGGAAACATTTCTCGACTCCCTGGGCATAGAGTATGATTGTACTTGCCACACAATCATACTAATGCAAAAATGGTACCAGGCATCGAAAGCTCTCAATTAATAACTGTGGAAGTACATTTAGAACACTAAGTTGAGAGCAAGCAATAAGCTAATTGTGAAAGCAATAAGCTTGAAAACGCTAAGAAGAATTGGTTCTCCTTCCACCTTACTGCACAGAATTTAAGTGGAAAAACGTCCAATCCAGTAACTGCTGTGAATTCGGAACGCCGCAGTGGCATGTTCTTGAACAAATTGTGTGTGTGTGTGTGTGTATTTACAATCCAACGCCCACCGTCCGGCAGTGCTTTTATGGAAGAAAAATGTTTGCAGATAAACGAACTGTTGTCCACTCGACAAACATTTTTAACCCGGGAGTTGGAAGGTGATAGCTCTGTTGAGTTCCAGTGACCCATTTCAGAATGCCTGGTTACTCACGTCCATTCCGAGGTCACTTTCACTTACAACAAGCCCCGCATAGACACAGTGCAAACATCAAATGGATATAGGTACTGTGCATACACTTCCATCATCAAATCTTATTGTTTTGAGGATGGCACGTATTTAGCAATCGTTCAAATTTTGTTATAATCAGATAGACCTCACCGGAAATTGTTGCTGATGTACAGTCTTCATTTGGACGGCATTTCTGTAATACTAAAGAAAGCTTTTATGTCTCTACAGAAGTAACACTCCGTTATTCGGTAAATATTTTCACATCATCCTTTTTGAATGGAACAGCCCGAATAAAATTAATACTTTGCGCACAAATGCAATAAAATAAAAATCACAGGTAAAAAAAGCACTTCCGAGGAGAAATTTAACTTCACAGCTAAACTTAATTTCACAGCTCTCCAGCTGTACAACACGTGATGAGTGCATCTGAAATTATATGCCAGCCACTCACGCGCGCATGCGCATTGGTTTCGTTATTTGCTTCTGACCAGCAAATGGCCGTTTTCTACATTGCACTGGTTTTCTTTTTTCTCTCTCCAGGCGACTCTATATCGACTTCTAAACTGCTTGTAATCATCAATTCACTCGCGACAAAGCGGAAAAATACTCTAATTTAATCATTTATGTCCGCGTGGCACAATACTAACAGCATTAACAAACACAACTAAGCTGATATTAACTCTTCCTCCGGATGCGGGGGCGAAGTGACACTCGGGCATAATTTATTAGTTTATAGGGTTTTTGCGCTTTGTCGCGAGTGAATCGATGATTATTAGCAGTTTTGAAGCTCGATATAAAGTCGCCACACAACGGGGATTTGCATTATTGGCAGAGTGTGGAGTGAAAAAAAAAGACTAGTAGAATGTAGAGAACGGCCATTTGCCGGTCAGAAGCAGCAAACGAAAACAACGCGCATGGGCGGGTGAAAAGCTTGCACATAATTTTAGGTGCATTCACCACGGGGTGTACAGAGCTTTGTTATGCAGGTTGCATATCTAGCGGGCGGTTTAGTAACGTTAATGCGCATATTTAATCGCGAGTGCATGAAATTAATCACGAATCAACGTCGAAAGGTTTTATTTTTACGAATGAACAAGATAGTGTGATTGAGGAGGCGGACATGGGTGAGATGTATCTAACTATATAACAAAAATCTTATTTTCAAAAAAAACTAAATACGTGCCTGGTTTGGAAATTTGAAATTTCCAAATCTGGAAGTGTGTTGCAGTGCCCTTATCCAAATGATATCGGTAATGTTTACATGCGGGGCTTATTGTATGTGAAAGTAACCTCGGAATGGGCGTGACTCTCCAGACATTCTGAAATGGGTTGCTGGATCTGCAGTAGAGCTATCACTTTCTAGCTCCCGGATTAAAGCTGCTTCCAATGGTCACTTGAATGATTGTTGTAAACAGATTTCTTCCATAATACCATTGCCGGCCGATGGGTGTTAGATTGGACACACACACACACACACACACACACACACAATCTGGGATTGGATGAAGAATAATCTTTCAGTCCATTCAAAATATCCTATGCTCTCGTTGATATTAAGAAAACGGAGCCCAAATATCTGCTAGTCACACAGTGGGTATCTTGGTTCAAAAATCGTATACCCACGACCAACTGCTGACGTTGAGACACGTTGTTAAGCGTTTCATCGCAACCAACAACAATGTCAGGACAATTCGCCATCATGTTGATCAAGTTTGCCGAGAAGTAAGGAGCCAAACCATGTGTAATGAGATATCCAATCTTAGTTCGACCCAACTCAAGCTTAGAAGCTATTTCGCGATCAGGGAACATCAAGGGAAACAAACTGACGTCTTCACCGGAACCTCGATACGATACGATTTTACTTTCGGGTAATATGTATTCTCCTGATTACAGCCATTCGCGCTATACGGATCACTTTGCCGCACAAACAAGCTTATACGGAGGCTATCTGACGTCTAATCTTCTCTCACTTTCTTGCGTACTGCTGTCACTACTGCGCAGGGTAGTGCAAGTAAAAACAGGAACGAATGGAAATGGAATTGTCAATAAGGGGGATTTGCCTAGATGTCGAATTTTAAAACTGGTTTCGACAAGTTACAAAAAAGTAACAATTATAAAGGGTGTATTCGATAAAAATGGCACACACATATATACTCATCAAAATTAAACTGATTATCGGATTTTCTTGAAATTTTCAGGGAATGAAGAACTACTAATGATTTTGATTTACAACATTTGTTTTATTCAATTTCGTCTCCCATCCCGAATGCCCGCACCTTCCTTTTCACTTCACCCATCAAATTTTGTACAACCGATTTTCCCAGTATTTTTGTTGTTTTTACCCAAATTTTCATCAATTCTAGCTCTGTTTTTATAGTTTTGGGATGTTTGCGAAGTTCCGTTTTCATAATTGCCCAGAATTTTTCAATTGGACGAAGTTCCGGTGAATTTGGTGGGTTCATATCCTTTGGCACAAAATTGACTCCGTTGGCTCGGTACCACTCCAATACGTTTCGAGCGTAGTGGCAGGATGCTAGATCAGGCCAAAACAGAGTTGATCCTTTGTGCTTCTTAATGAATGACAAGAGACGCTTCTTAAGGCACTCTTCCGTGTAAATCGCACCGTTTATTGTTCCGGATGTGATGAAGGGAGCACTTATTTCACCACATCCGCAAATCGCCTGCCAGATTAGAAACTTCTTTGCAAATTTCGATAGTTTCTTCTTTCGAACATCCTCCGGAACATCGAACTTCGACTTGGCAACGAAATATTCTTGCCCAGGAAGTTGACGGAAGTCGGCCTTGACGTATGTTTCGTCATCCATCACGATGCAACCGGATTTGGTGAGCAGCTTCGTGTAAAGTTACCGGGCGCGGGTTTTCGCAGTGATGTTTTGTTTTTCATTCCGGTTTGGGGCTTTTTGCACTTTGTAAACATGTAACCCAGCACGCTTCATGGTTTTCTGCACAAAACCGACTGACACCTTAGACTTTTTAGCGACATCTCGAATTGACATGTTTGGACGGTTCTTGAATTGTTGTACGACTTTCCTGGCCATTTTACTGCCCATTGGACCACTTTTACGACCACTCCCTTCCTTCCTTTGGACACTCAGACGCTCCTTGAAGGTTCTTATTACACGAGACACAGTATTTGGTATTTGCAATTCCAAGCCTTTTAGCAATCCACCGCTGGGACGCCCCTGGATTTTGATTGTGAGTGAACAAAATTTTCTCACGGACAATTTCTTGTTTCGACGACATGACTGGAACTACTGAATGTATAACTATGAAACTTGGCAGATGTAAATAATACACTATGAATAAGATCTACTCAAATTTCTAGGTTTTTTACTCATACGATTCAAAAGTTACAGAAGGTTTTCTGTGTGCCATTTTTATCGAATACACCCTTTATTCCCGGTGGTATCAAAATTAAAAGTGATAAATTTCCCGCATTTTTCCCGGGTTATTTTCCGGTGACTTTCAATACCCTATTTTTTCCCGGTTTTTCCCGTTTCACTGGTCATCATGTAAGTTAAATAACATAGTATGGATATAAGATGGTCACACGGATGCAGTAAAAAAACAAATTCAAAAAAGAGGACGGACTCGATTATAAAATCAAACACTATCGCAGTATTGAATGTAGAATAAAACCTAACAACATGAAAATAAGAAGACAATTTTGAACGATTTGCTTTCCGTTGTTGAGGACACTGGTAGAGAAAACCGAATGTTCAACCAGTTCATATTTAGATTTGTATGGGAGCAAAAGTAGTTATTTTTAAGCACATAATTGAACTACTTATAGCAGATAATTCAAATTTTCGAATTATCAGATCGAATGGTGTATGAATAAAGTAATTTTGCTCAGTTGAACGAGAGTTCAAAAACCATTCACTTTAGCGTAAAGCTCTCTTTTTTCAAAATTTTGATATGGCAGCCGTTATAGAAACGTAGTTATACGTTAAAAATAACCGGATCAGTTGAGAGTGGTTGATTTAAATTAAAAATTCCCGGGACTTTTTGATTATAGTGCAAGGCCTACCATCAATAATTTTCGATAATACTGGCGGGAATTCATTATCGACGCTAACCTTTGCAATTTGTACAAATAGTCAAATTAGAATGAACTAACCAAGTATCGCTGTTCGGAACCTATGCCAATCCTTTCCTCTTGACCAAAGAAACTGAAAAAAATGCCTCCCATGCTAAACCACACCATCTTAATCTGGACTGAAACGGACTTCATCTTAAAAGCAAATATTGCAAGAAGCAAGAATCAGAACGCAGTGCTCTTTATTGCCTCCGGTCAAGCCTCTATTAAACAAGAAAACTACTAGCCCAATGGGGTTGTGCACAAAGGTGACGTAGGACTACGCAGCAATCGCTTGATCGCTTGATTGTTTAAAGAGTGACAGAAATTGGTTTCGTTCCAAGTCTAATTCCCATACACTAAACGTTCGCACTACAACCTTAAATAGTTGATGTAGCCTGTCTTGATATCTACATTCATACATCTTGCTTTCACTGGAAATAATATTTATGACATATGATATCCAGATACATCAGTCGGGAAGCTACGCCATATGCTGTTCATTCCGTTCGACATGTGCTGCGACATTTCACTTCGACTTTCTCAAAATTATTTGATTCCTATCGAATAGTAGGGACTCTATCCAAGGCACAAGAACGTAAGAAACACTTTCAAGCACTGATTGGAATTTGAAGAGAACATTATAACAGTTATAAAAGAATGATGACTGTGATAGGGAAAACATCACATGCCAGCAAACAGCGATCAGCGATTGCAAAAAAGCAAACTTCAAACAGGTTATTTAGTTATTGGTTTTGTACAATACTGCATCATTTTATGAACTATTTTAATACCGCCAGCAACTAATCCGCTATGCACAACTAGGAACTACAACGAACTCAATCTACCCTCTATACTGTAGATCTGTACTGGTCGATCTGACGGCTCGAATTACCTGTTATAGAATTTCGTTCGTTGGTTGTTCAACGCGCTTTGTCATTTACTCCGGGACGCGGCGTTTGAAGCAATGCCATGTTCAGCTGGGGCGCGGTAATGAAAATTTCAAACAGCACAAGAGAAAAATTCAACCAAACAAACTCTTTAGTTGGCAAACTGATTTGGCGGATTTAGTTGACGGGAGAGGAACATGGTTCGCGATTGAACTTGGGCTTTCTTCTTGGTCTTCTAGGTTCAGGTCCTCATCGTTGCGGGTGGCCGTCTGCTGGTGACGTGGGATAATTCTTGTCTCGTTGTTGTCACGGGCAGCATTTCCCGCCAACTCGTAGGCCTCAGCAGCCATGTTTCTCGCAGCGAGATTGACGGGAACATCGGCACCAACAGCCAACTGCACCAACGCCTATCTCGCCAGTGTACCCTCGATCCATGTGTTATACATTTGAACAGCTTTATAAACAATATATGGGGGTAATATGGTACCAACTCTGGCAGCGCTGAACATCACCTATACCGATGCTTTCGTACTGTTCATTACCCGTTCCGGATATTTGCAGCCTTACCCTACCTTACCAATCAGACCAAGGCCAGTGTGGCCTCTGCTGTACACAGAAGTGGTCTCCATTGTGATCGGTTCATTGCTGTACTTCGCCAGCCTCGCTGTCTGCGGAGGGTCCGCAGGTCGCCTTCTACTTGATCGATGCCACTCGTGTCTATTCTAGCTCTTCAAATCGCACCCTCCAATGCAATGTTAAACAACAAACACGATAATCTATCACCTTGCCGTAGACATCTCCGAGATTCGAAGGAACTCGAGAGTGACCCTGATAATCGGACGACACACATCACTCGATCCATCGTTGCTTTGCTCTTGCTTGTCTGGTTATAGCCCTCCTTTTCCCTGGGTCATCACATAGATTGGTTTCGTCATAGTTCACAATATTCCAAGGTGGATCTTGGAACTCAACCCATAATCTGTCAAAGTAGTCGTTGATGATATTGTGTAAAACAGCAGATCGATTCCGTTTAATATTCTGACACATCCTGTACGATAACTCTTGCTTATGCCTTTTAAAAAAAGAATAAACCAAATCCGGTCCTGGTAAGTTCCCTTTGAAGGTTGAAATTTTCTTTCCCGTTCTACCCAAATACTCTTTAACAATGAGGCGTAACATCCGAGTGTCAACAGGATATCCCCATTCAGAGCATAGCTTCAGCATGCCGGTAAATCACGGGAGAACTGATGCCATACTGCACAGCCGCTTGGCGAAAGGACATTTTATTTATTAACAACATCCCCAACGGCCTGTTTCAGAATCGGAGGGTCAGGTTTTTTTGTAGTATTTCAGTAGTTTCTGACCATTGTTTTTCTGAAAATAAGGGAAAACCTGTTTTTTTTTCAACTGAGCAAAAATAATAATTTCAGAAATAAAGTTTTGCTTAGAATTGCACATAAGCTTCATCAACGCCATTGTTTCTATTCGCCCCGTCAAAGTGAGAATAGGGACAAACTTTGAAAAATGAGTGATCATTTGATAAATACCTGGTGCTGATTCAAATGTCCACCGTAGAAGTTTAGATTAACGTTTGCATTTAAAAAAAATGGACTTTTTCGGATGGTGTGTGTGTGTCCAATCTGACACCCATCGGCCGGCAATGGTATTATGGAAGAAATCTGTTTACAACAATCATTCAAGTGACCTTTAGAAGCAGCTTTAATCACTGAGCTAGAAAGTGATAGCTCTACTGCAGATCCAGCAACCCATTTCAGAATGTCTGGAGAGTCATGCCCATTCCGAGGTTACTTTCACATACAATAAGCCCCGCATGTAAGCATTACCGATATCATTTGGATAAGGGCACTGCAACACACTTCCAGATTTGGAAATTTTAAATTTCCAAACCAGGCATGTATTTTGTATTATCTGAAAATAAGATTATTGTTATATAGTTATAATCAGATAGATCTCACCCATGGCCGCCTCCTCAATCACACTATCCTGTTCATTCGTAAAAATAACAATTTTCGACGTTGATTCCTAATTAATTTCATGCACTCGCGATTAAATAAGCGCAAAAATTAACGTTGCTAAACCGCCCGATAGATATGCAACCTGCATAACAAAACTCTGTTCATTCCGTGGTGAATGCACCTAAAATTATGTGCAAGCTTTTCACCCGCCCATGTGCGTTGTTTTCGTTTGCTGCTTCTGACCAGCAAATGGCCGTTCTCTACATTGCACTAATCTTCTTTTTTTTCACTCCACACTCTGCCAATAATGCAAATCCCCGCTATGAGGCGACTCTATAGTGAGCTTCAAAACTTCTAATAATTATTGATTCACTCGCGACAAAGCGCAAAAACACTCTAAACTAATAATTTATGCCCGAGTGTCACAATATTACCACTAATAACCAAAACCATGCTGATGTAACTCTTCTTCCGGCTTCAGGTTGGCCCAGAAATTCTCGATGGGACGCAGCTGGGGGACGTTGGGCGGGATCGCCGACTTGGATACCACATCGATATTCAGTCGCTCCATTTGCTCCAACGATCGCTTCGAGTAGTGTGCCGACGCCAGATCCGGCCAGAACACCGCGTCTTCGCCCTTATGATATTTCTTGATGAACGACGCAACTTCAGAAGTGTGCGCGTTTCGTACTATAAATTTCCCCGTTCACGGCCATTGGAGCCAGGGAGCGAAAAAAGAGCGGCTTTGATATCCCCTTCTCGCATCTGACATCCCCTTCTTGTCAGCCACAGCAGCACTTTCTTGGGGAACTTGGTGTGTGAAATGAACTTCACCTCGGAGCTCACATCCTTCGCGAGGGAAGTAAAATACGACGTGCCCTGCCAGTCGTTGCCATCCAGGGTGAGATAGGTCTCTTCGTCCATCACCATCGCCACGTCGCGATTCGCCGGGAAAATCGAGTTGACCATCTTGTTCAGCCGCTGCCGCTGCGCAATTGCCTGCAGCTCCGAAACCAGTGGACGCGACTGCCGCATCCTGCCATGTACCTATGTTCATGTTCGCCAGGTACTTTTTCAATGTTTGGCCGGTTGAACCGACCTCCCGGCCAAGCGCACGCAGCGATGTATAGCCACTTTTCCCTCGGTCTTCCCCTTCAGCATTCTTTGGAGCTTCTTGTCGCTCAGGGTCGTCGGCCGTCCGGAACCGGGCTTTCTTTCAATGCTCTGATTGTTGTCTAATAGTGCCAAGATGTTTTCGACGCGGCGGGGTGCCGTTCTTTGAACGCGCACACTTTTGAACGGAGTTGCTTCACTGTTTTTGCCATCACGGTAAGAGTTCGACTGATAGAGCTGTCAAATTTTGTCTGCTGACTAATGGGTTACTATGGTTGATGCTGCATGGGTAGTATCGTCAGTGCGGGTGAAGGTAAACCCATGAAAAATTGGCAATTTTTGTCCATTTTTTTTTAATGCAAACGTTATTAAATTACCGAACTGTAACATACAGGGAGAGGGTATATATCGACTGAACGCGGCTTACACAGGTGAAGTTTTCAAGCATACGATAACACTCGTAATTTGTAGCTCAACTTTGCGAATTTAAAAAAAAATAACCGCAGTACTGCCACCCAAACGTTGCTTGGTGGAAATTTGTTAGTAACTAACAGGAAAAAAAAATTAGAGATACTGTTTCAAAATTATCCCCGTGCAGCAAAAAAAAACATAGGAATGGGAAGTTTTGCTTCTAGGGAAACTGCCCCCATATTAATCTCATTGTTCCTATATTCATCCTACGATGAATCAAACAATTGGCCAGTTGGAGGATCGGTTTCGTTTTCTAATAATGTTTGCTTACGTTAAATAACTACAACAAACATTACTAACTAATCCTGTCACGTGTATATCGTTTTATTTCAAGTAGGTTGAATTGCAAAGTGATGAGATTAATATAGGTACATCTTCCCTATTCTAACCCACTGTTTCCATTCGCCCCGGATTTACGGTAGTTATTAACGTTCAAAACGTAAGCATATTTCGTGACGCCCCAATTTTTGCACTCGCAACGTGTACCCCTGTATTGAAAACAAAGACGTAAAAGCAGACGTCAAAAAAGCATCCTGGCGCTACCTATGGAGTGGAGTTCCGAACTGTTCATGAATAAAAAAAATATAGTTTATTGGACCGGAAATTATTCCTTTTGTAGATATTAATATTGTCTAGCCAGATTGGATTTTTGGCCCATTGAGCGATTGTATGGGATGACAAAATCTAACCGTTTTGAACTGGACATTCTTACTAAATTTTTAAAGTGAAAATGTAAAATAAACAATACTCACTTGAACCATTCGGCAAGATGTTCTGTATGGCCCCCGTGGCGACATGTCTGGCACCAGGAGAACCACTTCGAGAATGGCTTCGATTGCCATCCGATTTGACCTTGGCCAGCATGCCCTTGCGAGATGGCACCCATCGTCGTTCCCATGTGCAGCAGACACAGCGCACACCGCGGTAATGGCTTCCGGCAGTTCGGACACGATGACAGCTTATGCATTACGGCCGCATTGCTCCGAAGGCGAGCGTCCTCTTGCAGCGCCATCGAGACGTTCTTACCGCAAAAGTTACACAGCAGGAACACGGAACGCGAATTTTGCGGCGGCGAGCGGATTCTGCCAAGAGTGATATCCAACTGTGATCGTTGTTCCCACAGACCCCAGATATCAAGTAGATCCCGATAGGTGGAAATCCAGTACTGAACGCGATAGTCGGTGAGCAGATCGGAGGTTAGGAAGCGAGCGGCGATCAGTGCTACAGTCTGCACGTCCTCCGTACGATCCAGGTGGCTTTGCAAAAGCTTTATGCCATCGTTGGTAGCACCGGTCAATAGGAGACCATTCAAATCACCGGATTCGATGCAGTTGGCGACCATGCCTTTGATGTACTCGGCTAGTTTGAGATCCGAGAGAAAATTGCAAGCGAACGCCATTCGGTCGCAGAGGGAAATCTCCGTTTCGTTGGTAACGGTCTCAAAGCCGTCTTTTTCGTGCGCCAAGAAAGAGAACATGCACCGCAGGTATGGGTCGTCTATTTGTGTTCGAGCAGCACCGCATTGCTTTCGCCACAGACCGGAACGCTCTGCACTGAATCCGGACAAAGCTATGGCCGCTACTCTGAGCAAGGAACTAGGATCGGATGATTGTTCTGCTCCACCACCGAGAATATCGATAGCCTGCTTTATTCGAAAGTGGAAACATGCAATGAGGGCAGCACGTGTGTATTCTTTATTTGAGCAAAGGTCTTCGATGAATGCTTGGAACGAGGATTCCTTGCTCCGATCGAATGTCCATCCGCAAAGCAGCTGAGCGGTGTCCCGATGTTCACTTCGATAAACTACCAGACCACTTCCGATACTGAAATCGAGCCATTTCATCATAACCGGTTCCGAGCGGGACATTGCCGGCCCATCCGGAGCACTACAAACTCCAAGAATAGTATTCAAACCGAGTTTGCAGTCTTCCTTGATCATGTGACTGAGCAAACGCCAAACTCCTCGTAAATTTGCATTCCCGGCGAGATCGCCGTTACGATGCATTTCCGCCATTAATCCGTAGTTATTCAGTGCCCGTTTCTGGATTGTATCAGCAATGTCTTCCTCGTAACTATCGATGACACAGTCCCATTGATTCAGTGAACTCGTAGGGGACGACTGTGACAAAGGCGGTGTAAACTGCTGCAGCTCATTTCCGGTGTTGCCGAACAAATTGTTATTGTTGTCCCATGAGATTGCCATTCGCTGAGGAATTCTGTAGTCGCAAATGGTTCCCGTTCCGGATAACGCCAACATTCGTTCCAGATCGTACGGATGCCATGAGAGGTAGCCCATGGTAGGCATTCGATTTCCAGTTCGCGCTTGGAAAGGTGAAACGAATCGTTTGATCGAGTGCGGATCTCCGCCATCCATTTCCGATCCAGGCCAATGTAGATCAATCAAGTTGATGAGGGGTGAATCTCGCTGTAGCGTAGTCAGAACCGAGGAACGCGTTGGACACCACGAAAGGTGCGTAATATTTTTCTGCATCTGGATCTGACTAATGGGTTTATCAAGCGAACGCAAGTCCCACAAGTTGATGACGTTGTCTACGTAGCTGGATAGATAGCGACCATTCGGAGCAATGCATAATCCATTAACGGTGCGGGCGTTGGCCACCGTTACAATCGCGGGATTTTCTAATAATAAAGAAAGCATTTTTAAGAAATTTAGATTGCGGTTTGAATTTTTGTAGACTCACGCCTGAAGTCCATCATCTTGATGTGCTTGTGGCTCATTCCGGCGATCAAAACCTGCGGGAATGTTTTATCCCAGCAGATTGAATGTGCCGTTTCCGACAAGCCAATTAGCTGGAGGATTGCTGAAAATTGCATAATTCCATGTCATTAATACCATAACCTTTCTAGCACATGATTCCTAAACCCTTACATGATTGATTTGGAACGCCTCGTTCCGTGTCCCAAATGGTGATGCAGTGATCCGAACGGTTTCGATCGTGACCCATGGCCAGCAGACTTGGTTCCAGCTCACTCCAGGCCAGACACGTACACGGACGTGACAATCTTGGTGCTGCAGTAGACAAAAAATAAAATCCTCCGAAATACTTCCAATTTGAAATCCTTACTAAATTCCACATTATTCTCGGTAGCGAAATTACACAGTGCAACCTTGCCATTGGGTAATCCAGTTGCAAACAGAATCTCCCCCGTCGAATGGTAGGATGGTGCAACCGATCGAATGAACTGGTAACGCGTCTCGAAGGCAATTAGCGTGGCAGTGGTGGTTTCGGAAATGTCCAAGTTGATGTCTGTGAAGGAATTGAAATTTTTAGAAAGGGCATTTGGGAATCCCACCAACCGTACTAACTTGTATTAATGTCCGGATCAATCAAATCTCGATCTTTCACTTGATAGAGGTTAATTTCCGACCCGGCAGCCGTCAGGAATCGATCCGGATACTTGGGGAACCAGTGAAGTTCGACTACGGTTTGGGTCATTGTCGTTTTGGCGGCCCACCGTATTCAATCGCTCATATTATTGCACTGTTCTATTCAAATCGATTGACCGACACGAAAAGCAGTAGATCACTTTCCAAATGATTTTATATCTTAGAATATTTGGAGTTTTTTTGACCGGATTGTAATTTAAAATAATGTTACCAAAGCTCAACGCGCGTTGACTGTTGGCACTGATAAGAGTGAACACTTGTTTTGGTAAATACAGTAAACAAGCATAACAAACCGGAGAAGAGGCAACTTCACGCACAAGCTGTTGACAGCTTCGGACTGATTTGTGATATGGACGTAATTGTATTTGTCAACAAATATGTTAATCACTGTTATAGCGAAATGAAGATTTGTGTTAAAAGCAAACTTTACAGTTTATATGGAAAAATACTTTAAAACATACTTGTTCAATGATATTGGTAATATTAAGTTTAAAATCAAATGCAAACAGCGATGGACCTACTTGTTAACATATTACACTTACGCTCAAATTTCACGGAGATAACGACCGCGACTGGCGTGCGAGAAGTTAGCTTATACGAATAGAGCTGCCCGCCATCAAAGATTTTTCAGGCAGTGCTGCCAAATTCTAACATGTTTTTATATTGATGCACAATGCAGGAAAATCATTTGGACGAAAACAAACCATCATTCCTCTGCATGCGCCAGAGAGGGAAAGTGACTAAACGTCAAAAAGCCTTATAGCTAACCTAGCTAACACATGTTTCTAATCAAAATAGAAAATAAGGAAACAATATCTAGATAATTTAATTGTATTGTATCTAGCAACACCGCTATTTTTCATCAATCTGTAACTTAAAAAAAATTATACGCATGAACTCTACATTGAGGCAAATAAACTTGAGAATTTCATAAGGTTCAAATTATGAACGATGCTTTGAAATTTCATAAGCCTGACTTATGAATGGATTTTGTTTCACAGGACGTTGTTCTTGTACGCCTTTAAGCTTTCCTAATAAGAAATGTTGATATGCACTAGTGGGCAAGTCTCACACACTTAGATTTTTTTACAGAAATCTGTAAAATTTTACCGAATTCTCAACAGCTGAACGTTCGGTATTCCGATTTAACGGATTTCGGTGAAAATTTACAGTTATCTGTAAAAAAAACCGGATTTAGGTACAATGTTACCGATATCCGTTAAACCGGATTACCGAACGTTCACCTGTTGAGAATTCAGTAAAATTTTACAGATTTCTGTAAAAAAAAATCTGGGTATGTAGACCCATAAGGTTCGAATCCAGGACTACTCAATAAACACATTTTTAGCCAAATAAAAATTTAATAAAAATAATGCCCCTGTTGTGTAGTTTTGGATTTGTCTTCCATCATACAACAAACCGCTTTTAATGAAAATTTCATTTGAATTTTTTAGAAGCATTTTAAAATTTTCGTTCTATACTTTAACATGGGAGCTGTCAGATTTACCACCACTTACCACTCTTCTTTTTCAAGTTGGATTCGTCTATGGTTTGAATTAGGACAAACCCTTTACAAATAAAAATACTGTTTAGAAAACATTTCTATTAAGGTTAGTGACGTTTAAGGCACGAGCACTATCGTGTCTATCGTCGTATAAAAATTGATTGGTTTTCCCACAGATAACCTAAAATTTGCCTTAAATTTCTAGACAAAATCGTCAAAAGGTCGAAAGTAACAATTGTAAACAATGGCTTAAAACGTTAATATTCAGGAAATGCCAGGTTGCTATCATCTATATCCACTAACGACGGAGAGGTAATAATTCCCTGTATCTGAATTATGGAGAGTGTGAGCTGTTTAGTGGAATACCTGTAACTAGAAAATAAGAAGAATGATTTCCATTTAATTCCAACTACCTTTAATGCTTATCTTGACAGATACGCGTATTTCGCCTACAATGTGCAGACTGTCGACTGTCGAGTATTAGTATACGACACTGAAGAAGTCTGCACATTGTAGACGAAATACGCGTATCTGTCAAGATAAGCAACAAAGGTAGTTGGAATTAAATGGAAATTACTAATCATTCTTCTTATTTTCTAGTTCCCTGTATCTGTTTCTGGTGCTATTTTGTTTGTGGGAGCAAGCAATACCTGAAAAATACGCTAGAATTCATGGTTTACAAATGTTACTTTCGACCTTTCGACTATTTTGTCTAGATTTATAACCTTTTTGACAGCTGTTAGTTATGTTTTCGTCCAAAACGCACAACCACATGTTCATAAGGCACACTAACACACCCAGACGTGATAAGTTTAATAGACTTTATGAACTCGGTAAGCTGATCATCATTTCTAATGTGAAATTTTATGCAGATTATAAAAGAGCCGTCAAAAAAAATTAGAGTAGAACCGTTTTCGAGATATGGATAAAAGTTGATTTTATAAAGAACAAAAACACATTTACTTACAATGGAATATCTTCAACGCGTGTGATCCAATTTCAAATATGTTGTCGTCAAATGAAACAAAATTAAATTTAACACCGATCTTTTAACATAGCAATATTCTAGGAGTAATACCCCGCTAGCCAATAAGCAGTTCCAAAGCGTCTTAACAACAGCCTATCAAGCAATTAAGTCGCCTTAAATGCAACATAAATGCCGCTTTTGGCCCAATATACGGCTACTTAACTGCAATGCTATTATAATTCTTCATTAATGCTATTTTGCATTTGAAATGCTTATTACAGGCTACAAGCATTTAAATAGCATTTGAAATTCAACTTTACAACAGATAGTATTCAAGATGCTGATATAATGCCAATACAATGCTAGTAGCATCTGAAATGCAGATTTAGGGTTGATTCACTGCTTATGCCAATGCTTATTGGTTACCTGGGTAGTTTCGACGCTATTTATAAGTATATATAATTTTTTGCGATTTTTTTTTTGAGATTTGTTAAGAAAATGTGTTAAACATATGACTAATACCAAAATAACGATCAGTGTTAAATTTAATTCTGCTTCATTTGATGACAAAATATTTGAAATTGGATCACACGCGTTGGAGATATTCCATTTTAAGTAAATGTGTTTTTGTTAATTTATAAAAAAAAAATCAACTTTTATCCATATCTCAAAACTGTTCTACTTTAATTTTTTTTTTTTTGACGGCATTTTTGAATTCTGCATAAAATTTCACATTAGAAACATTAGTCGAATTATAAAGTTCATCAATTTTGATTTATTTTGTAAACTAGTGTTATAATCATTCTGCGGCAACTGATGACGTAAAGTTTGTTCTACCGGATGATGTAGTTAAATTAGTTAAATGCCATTTTCCAGTCTACCGTCTCCCCTACTCGTTAAATGAGCTGATTACTATAAGAATATGAATGAACAAGGCGGAATTTTCTAAATCCATATCCAGGCTAGATTACCCGAGTGTTGGGATCAGCATTGATTTTCCGAATGAGCTTCACCCGCAGTTGACTCCACTCCGATGCTTGATGTGCACATTGCCGGCAGTTGTTAAAGTTTTCTTGTACTTTTAATCACTCGCGTCACAATACTTTTTGGATAATCCAGCAGTTTTGACAGCTCCATCTGCCAGTTGACGCAGATGCATTTTGCAGGTAACTGTGCACAATTATTTTTCTTATCTCTTCCTGCATGATGAATATCTTTGAATCACGTTAGTTCTAAACTGTGCAAAAATCGACCCAGCAGAACTGTTTACAAACCAAACGCTATGAAAAACTTGCATATCCGACCACTTGGAGCACCGCTATCTCTACAATGAAGTGCCCCATTTTCAAATGATCTAGCCGTTATAATGAACTTCATGAAGGCATCTTGGTGCCTGCTAAAAACGAGCAGAACACGGACAGCACTATGTCCAGTTCGATGAACTCGCGATGAAGTATGAGTTAAGTTGGAGGAGCAGCTGGTGCTATCGTACGCGCACACCCTCAAGCTCCCATTCTTGTCCATCAACCACTCAAGATTCCGATTTCCAGTTTCGATGGCCGTCATGAAAGCTGACCAAAGAGACCTGGTGGATAACATTCATCGCCCACCAGTTGTTAAGCTACAACTTCCAGACAAAGCACAAATGGGAAGCGCAGCTGGAATAAGCAAAGGCAAGGAAATCTTGGAGAAGAGTTACAATAACAAGCGTCATACAATTGACAAACACATCCCTGGATTGTTGCACCTGAAAAAGATGTCCAAGGGGACATACAGGGAGCTAAAAAGTTTGTTGGACGAATGATCTAAACACTTCGAAAGTCTGGAGTTCATGAAGCAGGAGTCGGTGTTCATCTTAATACATGTGCTAGCAGCCTGTTCGGATAAGGACATCAGAAGGCGTTGGGAGCATACGGTCAAGCGCGGCTATTTTCCCTGTAGTTATGTTATTCCAGACTTTACAGTGTGTCACAAAGAAAAATGCATAAATCCATCAATTTTTCGCGTGTACCAAACTGGTCGCTATCTCCTTTGCGTACATTTGACCGATACAGCGTATATTGCACAACTACATTGCTTACATCACTTGACAGATCATGTTCATAGAAGCACACAAAAAAATAACAAAATTGAATAAATAAAATATTTGCATTGTCATTTGAAACAAACTATACATCCGAGTAGTATATAAACCTAAATATATTTCACTTTTGTGCAATTTGCGCACGCTTATCCGAAAAAAAAATCGCATTGATTTACAATTTAATGTATTGTAACCATGCAAAAGAATATAAAGTATGTACAATTAATAGTATTGTTCACAATGATAAGATGACAAAAGCAGTTATTATTTCCACAATAGACTTTAATGTACATTGAGACATCGACAATAAAAAAGGAGAGTAGTTATAAAAAAAACAACACCAAAAACCCACCCCAATAGTACCTTAACTATAAAAAAATCATTTTTTTCCGAATAAGTTTGAGTCAATAAATATTAATTGTATTGTTTCACAATTGTTGATATGTTGTGTGTTGTGTTTTTTTTTTATTTTATTTTTTTTTTTTTTTTTTTTTTTTTTTTTTTGTTATTTATTATTTTTGTTGGTGGTGGTTGTTTTTTTTTTTTTTTTTTTTTTTTTTTTTTTTTTTTTTTTGTTTTTTTTTTTTTTGTGGGGGTGTGGGGAGGGGGGTTGGTGGGGTTTTTTGTTTTTTTTTGAAAGGGGGGGGGGCGGGGGGGGTTTTTGGGTTTGGGAGTTTGTTTATTTGGTGGCCCCGCCTCTTTTCTTTTTGGGTTTTGGTTTTTTTTTTACGTGACGCCAAACGTGCCTTATACAAATGACCAAAGGCCAGAACCCTTTAGTAAACCTGCATCGAGAATGTAGGGTAACGGGATGTAATGTCAGCCTAGCTCCTTCATTCGGCCTATGTACCAAAAATATCATTAATTCGCCGATAATCATCAACATTATATTCCTATCAGGATGACCGATTTATTTCAAAGCAATTGAGACATTATTGATCAATTAATAGTTGTTCACTTCCGCGTAATTTTCGATTTCCTCAACTTTTTTTAGACAACATGACTTTACTGGTTAAGCTGAACAGATTATCTACACGATCTTCGAATGATCTGAATTTGCATAAATTGAACCTATAAACCGAATAATACAGCCAAGATGTACAGAAAATAGTCACACGTTATAAACTTATCGCTCACATAGGTAAAATAACAATGATTATCAAGAAAACCATAGACCCAATGTTAGGAACATTTTTTTTCCACGGTCCCAACTATGGCCTGTTGTATGGAAAGCGTAGTAAAGATATTGTTATTGGTAAAATTTACAATAAAAATGTCTGAGTTTTGGTTGAATGTTTTCCATATGGCTCATCTTAACACAAACTAAAGGAACAAAATCTGTGTAGAGTGAATTATAATTTTTTGATTATCAAATGGTCGCTTAGTCATATGAGAAAATCACTTAAGTGTTTCTTAGCAGTTTTGGTATAGTTTGATTTCTGAAATTGCTTGTTGGGTAGAGCGAATACAGCTGGAAACGCATTGAATCAGAAAATCAG
Organism: Aedes koreicus; assembly: GCA_024533555.2. Taxonomy (NCBI): domain Eukaryota; kingdom Metazoa; phylum Arthropoda; class Insecta; order Diptera; family Culicidae; genus Aedes; species Aedes koreicus. The sequence goes on along the minus strand of JAHHFK020002455.1, from coordinate 203,872 downwards.
AAGAAAAAAAATCGTACGAAGACAACATTTAATAACAAATCTGTCGAATGGGACGAACTTGCATCCATGAATAGACCCAGTTTGGCGCTTATAGACCGACATAACATCCATATCCCTCAAATGTTTCTGACTTTATAAAATGAGTTATGTAACTTTTCATGATACATATTACCAAATGGCATATTGGACATATCTAAGCAAGTGTATAACTAGGTAAATATCGCTTCCAGCTCAAATACTTTATGAGTTATAGTAAAAAATGTAATCGATTGTTGCATATTAGGCTGAGTCATGGGACATATACCCTACGTGAAAATATTTGCTAATTAAAATTACTTCACGTCAAATTTTCGAAAAGGAAAGAGCTAATGTGTTTCCATTGGAGGTGTTTCGATTTATTCGTATAAGGCGTTCCCATTGTATCTTACATCGTATGACGTTTAACGAAAGTAGCTGGCGATGGTTTCCTATGATAATTGCGAATGAGCAACGAAAGGTCTAACGGACAAAGAAATAGTCATTATTCTTGTTTGATGAATCACTGGAAACAGTTGAACTTTCCTGAAGCTTTTACTGTTCTATATCTCACATCTCCAAACCACAGAGAACAGACGTTCATCTTCGGTCTACTACTTGTGTAAAACTTTCAAATTTCAAATGTATATCGTTATGCTCCTGGTAGGCGGCGCTGCAGTGGTGTGGTAACTGTCAGGTAAATGTTCATCAATAAAAAGCCTAGCACATAACCTGAAATTTTTTGTTTGTTTGTCTCTGCACTTGCTTTGTAAAGTGGCTGCCCATATTAACTTTTACACACGTTTTTCCAGAAAAGGTATATGGACATCAATGTCTGTTCTCTGTGTCCAAACCTCAAATAAATCGTGTATGTGGATTTAACGTATCACATACAGTGTCTGTTTTTATCACTTACTATCATATGTAATGAAAAGCATGTCGAGTCAGTGAAGATGAATTTTATTTGTTTTGAAAATCTCAGATGTCCAAATCAAGGGCGATGAACAAATCAACTAATTATGCTTCTATGACTACTCGTTGCTTGATACTCATTAGAGTTTGAGTTTCCAGGGCAGCTTTGTTAAAATCGCAAGTGATCATCAATCATCTAAAATTCATTTTCAATTCAACCAAAATGATTAGTTTGAATAGTGTCAATCGCAGAATCTTACTGCCCTCTGTTATCATAATTACAACTTGTAGTAGTTGTAACCTATCGATCTGAGCCTAAAAAATTACACATCATGTTCTATATAAAAATAGAAACAAATATCAAAATCAACCCCACCTAGATGAAATTGAATATTGACATTGACAACATCACAGGCGATAATGAATATCAGTCGACGAATGAATAAAATCAAAGAACGACTTCGAAACTCAGCGGTTGCTCTGGTCGAGAGAATACTGTCATTTCTAAATTCAAATTCACGAAGATAATTGGTCTGTCCGTTAAGGTTATCTTCATTTTCAGCTCATTTGAGAGCAGATGAATTGATTTTTACCGGCACTGATCACATACTTCTCAAAGCCAGTTTCTTTGTGGAATTGTGATTGAGCTAATTTGATTGTTTGCTAATAGTAATAGGAACGGTCATCATATACACGGTTAAATAATAAAACTACTCAAAAATTGCCTTGCTTGATTTTTTATAAGATATTTATTTGGAATTTTACTTGATTCTGAGAGTGGTCAAATTTTAACATTGACTTGTTTTATTTTTTAATATCCATATGCTTTGATTGCATAGAAATGACAACTGGTTGTGAAACGTGATCCATTACGTGTAGTTTGCTTCTTTTTAACCTGGAGGATATCAGTTACTACATTTGGCGTAAATTATTCTCTTATGCTGTACTAGAAAGCATGCTTGATAATTATGTTTAACACATAACAAAAGGGAAAAATCTAGGTACTTAACACTTTGTTCATCTGTTTCAGTTTCGACATAGTATTATTTTCTGCTGAATTTTGTGCTAAACTCGCAACGAACCAAATGCAGTTTGAGTATTACTGTTCACAACTAATAACCTTAATCTTGCTCGTAATAATTTAATACAAACAAACTGGACTATCTACTGGCGATAGTGAGTGTTGTTTTCCTGCTAATCAAACAAATAGGAGTTTTTATCACTTCGATGTTTGGGTTTCACTGAATAAACGACTTAACTATTATATGGATACATGCAAGCAGCTGCAGCTGTCGACTATTGCTTTGAGAATTACACCTTCCACTGCTCATTAATTTGGTAAACTAAGGGTTTATCGAACAGAACATTCAACATCTCTACATATTGCCATAGCACGTTTCTTTTGATATCGATTCAATATGTTTAAAACTCCTACTTAGTTCCCACGAAAATACACCCTTCTTCACTAAGCATACGACGGTTTTTTGGCCTTTCCACGGTTTTGTGTATTGTTTATTTTGTTTTATAATAACTAGTTTTGCTGACAGTATGCTTGTTCAGAGTTACGCATTGTGAGTGTGTAAAAAACGGTACTACAAAATCGACGCTACAGTTTAAAATCGAGATCGATCAATATTTCGAAACCCACCCTACGTTAATCGTTTGTAATCGAATATGTTTAATTTTAAATCGCCTTCGCAAAAATACTATAGTCTTTTACTCTTATATCGTGCCCGCATTTCCAGTTTCAATTGTTTAGCAGTTCGGTTCGGATTATTTTTCGTTTCCGGTTATTATAATACATAACATTTATAGAGAGTGCACCTGTGTGAATTGTAATTTGTAGATGTGTGGGTATTATGCATATATATTTTTAAAAAGTAGTTTTCTTATTCATTACAATGGGAATTGTAAATTCGCTACGTGGGCTTGTAAGGTATTCTTATTCGTTTAATTCTATTCACAACACCAAAAAAGAGATGGTTACATGTGAATGACTAGGATTTTCAGCCGTCATCTCTTAATATGACGTTTTGGCTGATGAGTTTATATCTTCTCAAGAAAAAAAAATTAAATGAAACAAATAATGAGAGGCTAGCTAATCTATTCTTTTCTATAACCGCATGGATGCAGTGGCATCTCGTCCTCATGGTAAACTGCATGACTCATTTCTTCTTGATCAAAATACGATAATCAATGCTGTTTTCATCAGTCTCTGATTAACCTCGACTACCAACTTGTTTAGCCGAATACACACTAACGTATCGCCACTGTAAGAAAAGTCTGATATTCCGGGCAAGGAGCAGAAATATTAATAATTTCCCATAAGAACAAACCAACCAAAATGAATATTGAAAGAGTTCCCGCAGGTTTACAACTCTCAAGCAACCGACTGTAGTTTTAACAGTATATTTTGGTTCTAATCATGAGGGAACGGCTTAATCAGGGCTTAATCCTACATCTTCCATATTATTTCACATTAAATTATAGGAACATAAACTCGATCGATCGATCGATCGGGCTAGTGTTTCGATGCATAAATCATGATTGATTACCAATTTATTACTGTCATTTTGAAGATTTAAAATACATCAGCTAGATAACCATCAGTTTTCTACCTGCTGAAGAAGTTCGCTCAAATTTTGCCTTTACGTATTTTGCATTTGTTCACTGCTGAGTGTCTATCCGATGAACAAAAGTTCATCGCATTCATTTGTGACGACAGCGTCAAGCACCCAGGATTAATTTTTTCCACGAAAAAATATGCAACTGGGCAAGTTTACCGATGGTCCAGATTTTGGATCAATAGAAAATTTTCGCTTCCCGCATTGTTCAGCGATGTTTCCAAAGTAGTTTTAAAATGCTTTGAAAATGAATGGTTCTGGGATGCTTCCAAAGTTGTTCTGAGATGTTTCCAGTGTATCTCTGGGAAGCTTCAAAAAATGATCTGGAATGCTTCAGAGAATTCCACAATTCTGGAACACTTCAAAAGTAGTTTTCGAATACCTCCCGAGTAGTTTTGAACTGCTTTCAGTGGAAGATCTGAAAAACCCCTTCGGAAATGTCCTGGGATGCACCCAAATCTAAACACCTCTAAATTGTTCTGGAATGCTTCCAGAGTAGTTTTAAGATACTTCCAAGGTAGTTCTGAGATGCATCTACAATTGTACAAGAATACTTTCAAAGAAGTTTTGAGACGCTTCCAGAGTAGCATTGAGATACTTCCTGGAATTTCATTGAATGCATTAAAAATTGTTCAGGAAGGCATCCAAAATAGTAGTTAGAAACTTCCAGGAGCACTTCCAAAGTAGATTTGAAATTTATATTGAGTGCTTCCAGGAAGGTCCAGAAATGCTCTTTGAAAGCGCATTTAAGTCAATAGTATTTACTTTCCAGTTTTCTTGTTTGGCTTTTTTAATCTGAGACGTTTCGAATACTGGTGATCATAGTTTTGGTATATTTTTTGGACTGATTCAAATTTGACATGAATTAAGACCAAATCTGCCGGCGTCGGTGGTGTAGTGGTAAGCGTGACTGCTACTTGGCACCCCAGTGGGTCTGGGTTCAATCCCAGTCGACGTCGGTGATTTTTCTGAGGCGAAAAAATCTGGTCATGTCTTCCTTCGGAAGGGAATTAAAGCCGTTGGTCCCGGCTCATATTCATGAGTCGTTAGGTAGGGTCCAGGTGGTGGAGTCGTCTTCCTGGCGTCAGTGATTGTCACCATGTGAGGAAATAGGCCGACGTAAAAAAAAAGAAAAAAAAAGACCAAATCTGGCCACCAGTGTAGTTTACCTTATGTTGGAAAAACTTTCAATATGTTTGACGAACGAAAAGCACTTCTGAAAATCATGAGACAGATTGACCTGAGTTCTGATTCTTTTTATAGATGCTATGGTACAATTTTGTTGGGTTCTGTATGTTAATTGGACAAGTTTGTGTCAACTGGCAGCATAAACTGCCTAGCTCATACTGGTGTAGATATTTTTTTTTTCACACCACAGACTAAACACCAAAGTCTATTATATCGAACAACGCCAATTCCCTTTCACTGGTCCTGCTAAATCAACGCCTTGCCTCGAATAGAAAAATGAGCAACCCACTCAAGTCACCCAACTGATTCGACAAGCTTCTCATTTCGCGAATGTAATAAATAGAATAAGATTAATATGCATAATAAAAGTACCCTTTCTTCATCATGGTCCGAACCGTTTGCGATTCAACTAAGTCATTTTGACAATTAACCTGTACACACACTCCCCATAGAATACATTGAACTAAAACCCTTGATTCATGCGGGTAAATGGAAGCAAATTTCGTAGTTCCCCATTTTCGTCCCGACATCATCGACTGTCCTTCCCTATGTACATAAGAAAACCTAAAGTCTTTCAAAAGTCTACCGTTAAATTCCAATGTCCTGATTCTTCCCTCAAAAATGAAAGATTAAATAACCTAAACGACCTAATTTTTGGGATAACCTATGTCACATACAGTCCGCACGCGTCTCGCAAAGTTCGCGTACAATCGAGAGAGAGAAAAAAAAAACAGACTAACTTACACCTTCCGACGAGCACCTTTCGATTACCGGTTCCGTTATCCGGTCCTAAATCCGCCAGACTTCGTCGTCCATCGTTTTTCCGCCCGGGCCATTGCTCTGGGGCTGATGCGCGGACAGAACCAGCTCACCACTAGGTTTGTCCGCCATGCCAATCTCCCCCATCATCGAAGGGGGTCAGGTGGTCGACGATATGGGCGACGAGGCTGCACTCTTTGGTCCACCGCTGCTGCTGCTACTACTGGTGGTGGTGTTGGATGGGCTGTTGCCTCCGCTTGCGTAGAAACTGCGCGTCGGCGATCGCACGTGGGCGGCTGGATTGTGGAACTTCATCAGCTCTACCACGGTTATCGCCACCTGGACTATGCCACGGCCTTCCAGTACGTCAGCGGCGCAACATAGGAGATTCTGCGAAATAGAAATTGGGATGCGGGGCGAGGGGTGAAATTACAGATTATTATCGGTTCGAAAATTGATGAAAGGCTATGTGAGCGGAAAGTAACACAAGCTCTGTGTAGAAGTTTTCAATCAATTTATTAACTTTTTTATAGTTCGGATTAGTTGAAGCACATCAAATAATGTTTATTACGGGTGTGTATTTTTTGGAATACAAAATTTTGATGAACCGTGAAATTATTATGTATAATTATTATAACTTAACATCCGAAAATTAGAAGTTACTTACGTATCGTGTTACATGAAATGAATGTTCAGGCAGCCTTAACATTAAGGACAAAGCTTATTGGTGTGATATCCCTCTATTGTCTGGTGTGATTTTTTGGTGGTTTTTTTTTTATGCTGTGTTTGAAATCGTGTGAATTTACGCTAACGTTTTTTTGGTTTCAGTTTTTGAATGTAATGTGAATCTAATTGCGGTAGTAAGTTTTAACGATTAAAAATTGCCTCTCGCTAACTAGGTATATATTTTTGGAACTTCACGGATTAAAATAGAACTGTGTATGCTGTGTATGGTACACAATCGTACACCGTCGTGCTGAGGTGGAAATTCAGTCTGCTTAAAACGAGCGATTAAATACTTTGAGAAGCTTTCTAGCTAGTGCGCTTTTCCATTCGCCTTTCTAAACTAAAGCTCGCTAGTCGTATTTATTTCAAAATGAAAATAAGTTTAGCTGCAGGCATAAACAGTCCAATCGTTTCATTTCATACTTTAGTGTGTTCCTACAATGCTGCATTTGAGAGTCAAATGCAGCCCAACAAATCATTTGAAAGTCTCTTTTCCAGTAAGCTTCCCGTGTAAAATAGGCGAAATCTATAATAGCCTTACCTAAATATATGATAGTATTGGATTAAAGTGCCACAGTGCAGTAGTGTACAGCTGTCGCGCAAAAATCATTCATTGAGGCCACCGGCTACTGAGTAGTGTTTACTTTTATGTGGTTTTCCTTTGTTTTAGTATAATAAATAACCTACGCTATGAAAGTTTTTGCTTTGTTATGATAATGTGCGATGGGTTAAACAAATTTCGATTTTATTCGCGAATCAATAAGTACTGTAAGTTAACACATGCTTTGTTTTCATTGCTAGAAATGGAATGAACGTCCTTCCTTGCTCTTGCCTTAAAGCTATTGTTCAGGGATTATAATCCATTCTTCAGAGATCTGTATTGGTATTCACATGGATTGTGGTATAGTGAGTCGATTAAAAATGAATAGTTGAAAATGCGGCATAAATGATCTTAAAAGTATTTAAAATTTAGATTTTTAAAAGGAGAACAAAGATCGAGATTGTTAAATTATCATGTGCTTTTGTGTGAAATTATTTTGATTTATTCTGCAAATGAGATCAGCGTTCATCTGTTTCGATTTTCAGAAGACAGTCATTGTGTGTTCAATATTTTTAAAATAAAGGTTTCAAAAAAACCATTTAAATCACAGAACTGCTTTATAGTTCAAAGATTTGCGTTTGACTGCATCGATATTAGGAATACAAAGCGAAGGGAGTTTACTCCAACATCATTAGAATTTTTGGCATCCATTACGGGATTCGGAGTCATGTGAAAATCAGGTGTAACTTCTTGATAATCTAGATAGTGGCCTCCATTAAGTATCTCATTTTATTTTACGTAGGAAATAATCCGATGAAACCACAATGTTTGATAGTTCCAACTTGGAGTTTCCCACAAAAACAAGGTTACTTGTTATACCTATTGCTTGTTTCACCGCGTGTTGAATTATCGGATTTCAAGAACCTTCATCAAAATCAATCGGAAACGATTGCTTTCAATCTCAGGCTGGACTCCGTATCGGCTGTAGTCTCAACTGAGAAAATCTAAGTAGGCGAAAGGAGACCGAGCTGGTGTTAATATTGGTAATAATATATACATCGTGATGCTCCCTTATTTCAATCAGTGCCTGATTCTGTTCGCCTGAAACAGAACATCAAGTTAAGATCTATTCAATCGACTTATTTCGAAAAGTCAATTTTATACAGACTCAAGATGCTTCATGCATTGAATACACATCTAAAACGATACTACTTGCCACGCGAAGCTACGCAAATGAAAGTAGATATTATTTTTCGTGTTATGAGACACCATATTTGTTGTTTTCCTTAGCGACTAACAACGTGGGTCGCAGTTTTTAAGCAATATCTATTGTAAATAGAAGAAACAATAAGTGGTAAGGTTTGAGTCATGAAATATATAGACACATTTGTTATTTTACTCCAGCGCTTCTAGTGGTCGAATTTGGAATATTTTGACAGCAGTTTGTTTTGAAATATTTCCCCTTTCAGTGCTCCGTCACGATTCATCTTGTTCCAAAGAAGTTATACCTGATGGAAGCCGCGAACCGAAAATTAATCTTGGACACCCACTTCAAAAGTCCACCGCAAAGAAAAACAATAATTTCATTGTTTGCAATCATTCCTACAGCATACAAACATTCCAGCGATATTAGGCTAAAATTTACATGAAAGATCCCATTAATTTATGCCAAATCTAGCATTCCCATTACGTGCAAAAAATAAAGCATAAAATAAAATGTTTCTTTCAAACTGGGCGTGGTTAGGTTCAAAAATCTCGAAGTCGTTTAAAGTAAATCTAAATAGCCCGTGTGCAGCGTTCTCAAACATTTTCGTGAGCGGCATACTACACCGATAAAAAGAAACATTGAATTTTCTGCGTTATCTAATGCACATAAAGGGAATGCTAGATTTGGCAGAAAATAATGGGATATTTCATGTAAAGTTAAGCCAGATAACGCCTGAATCTAGCCTGTTGTCAGAAAGATTGCAAAAATTGTTGTAAGGCGCATGAAAGATTGCAAATGATTTCGTTGTTTACACCTCGTTTGGCTCGGAATTAAACGAGGGGAAGTTTTAAGTGCTTGGTAAAATTAATTATTTTTTTCTGTGTATCATATCATAGCGGATCATAGCGAGCGTCGTAGTGGAACTAAGGACCGCACAAGTAACCAATAAGCATTCGCATATACAGTAAATCAACCCTAAATCTGCATTTCAGATGCTACATGCATTATATTAGCATTATATCAGCATCTTGAATGCTACCTGTTGTAAAGTTGCATTTCAAATGCTATTCAAATGCTTGTAGCCTGTAATAAGCATTTCGAATGCAAAATAGCATTAATGAAGCATTATCATAGCATTGCAGTAAAGCAGCCGTATATTGGGCCAAAAGTGGCATGTACACCGTGTCCAATATATTCTCATACACTTTTTCCGTGCATTGGTGTCGTGCAACTACTCAACATGCTTCACGTATGTGTTGGTGTAGTTTTACACTATGTTTATACAAACGCTTTTAGGTTATGTCCGATTGTTTTCATTCGGTGTTTATCTTATACCAGCGATGAAGGAGTTTCGTGCTGTGGTGATAAAAAAGTTTTTGAAAGGTGAGCGCCAGGGCGCTATTTTCAAAAAATTGAAAAACCTCGGAGTAAAGCGGGATGTTGTGTACCGAACCATCCGAAGGTACCGTGACACCTGCTCGTTGGATGACCGGAAGAGATCCGGTCGTACTCGTACGGTGCGGACTGCACAAGTTTTTAAAGTGGTCAGGGAACGGTTTAGACGAAAATCACAGCACTCTGTACGTAAAATGTTTCGAGATCGTCAATGCACAATATACTGCAAAATGACCTCGGATCCAAAGAACCGTCAGAAGGATTCGTCTGCGAAAAAGATTTCGATCTTTTCGGTCCAATAAGCAACCGCAGCAACAGCGCACTGAAGCAGGATCTAGTGGCCAAAACACGTGCCCGGTAGTTGTACAATATGGTTCTTACGAAGTAAAACGATACATCATCATGGATGTGAAGCTGGATTATGGGCAGCTTCCGAACAAAAATTCTATAAAGCTACTGGCCCAGAAGCGGAAGGCTGTGGTCTGATCGAAAGTTCTGAATTTGAAATGGCTCTCGACAGCACGGTCGCATAAAATGAGGTTGACCCTCATGGATGATTGCGAGAATGCCGGACAGCTATCATGCGAAAATAGTGTTCGTTGAGAATCCGGTTGGCACAAGACGAAAAGGGGCGCAACGAGCAAGATGGTTAGACCAGGTAGAGCAAGATCTAGGGAGTGCAAGGTGTTCACGGGATTTGAGGTGGGCAGCCATGAACCAAGAATGTTGGAGGGATATTGTGTATCAGGTCATGTTATAATAACGTTATGCCATAAAAATAAATAAATAACCCTCAAGGATGAAGATAATTATTGGTGTTACGAATCGAGTACCCCTGGTTATCCCTTGATCCTTAAAGCTTGTATTACACTGTTTGTCCAATAGCCAAATATTTGTCATAGGCAGATAGGCATCTGACAAACATCTATGATATCTGTCAGCTGTCTAGCTGCCTATGCCAAATATTTGGCTATTGGACAAACAGTGTAATACAAGCTTAAGATTTGTCTACACCGTGTCCAATATATTCTCAAACGGATAATGCAAATCTTTTGGTGTACTATCTTGATGGGTGACTACGTGCCATGTTTGCTTGTTTTCATTCAGTATCGTTCTTTCGCGGACTGTTGAGCTATTTGACGCGGTGATTAAAAAGTTCGAAAGGTAAGCGCCCGAGCACATTTTTCAGAGTCTTTTTTCGCATTCACGTGATTTTCGGACTGATACTGGTTGGACATGTCAGGGATACGACCTGGACCCTATATCGAACCTATCAACACATGGGCCGGGACCAACAGCCTTACTTCCTTTCCAAAGGAAGACGTCATCAGAGAATTTTAGTCTCCGAAAATACCAACGGCGCAGATTAGACTTGATACCAGACGGCCGGCGCCGTCATTTTCAGAGATCTGAAAAACCTAGGTGTGAGGCGCGATTTCGTTTATTGAGCCATCAGAAGGTACCGTGACACTTCCAAATTGGATGCCCGGAAGAGATCTGGCCGACCTCGCTCGGTGAGATATGCGCGAACGATTAAAATCGTCAGGGTCTCTACGGAAAATTGTTGCCGATCTGATCGTTTCGAAATTGACCATGCACAACAGTCTGGAACAGGATCTAGGACTCCCTGCATTCATAAAACGATATGTTCATGGAGTTTCGAGCCTACGAAGAAGAAAGTTCGTCTTTTCCGGCGAAAAACCGTTTGTCCTGTAGCAGTCCCACAACGTGCAGAACGACAGATTGTGGGCTTCCACTTCGAAAAATATGCCGGATAGCGACAGGAACATTCCACGGTCCCAAAGTGCGGCGTCGGTCATGGTTTTATGGTTTAGGAGAAAGTTTTTTCAAACCACGTATCCGGTCAATTTTTGGAAATGACCATTCCGTGTTCCAGCAAGACTGAGCACCAACTTAAATCGGCGAATATTGTCCAGAGCTGGTGCGTAGAGAATTTGGAGGACTTTTTGACCACCGGATCGCAGTCCACTGTACAACTTAAGTCCGTAATCCAGCAAATATGCCGCCGGTTGATGGGTTTCAGAAACGGATGAAGGTGGTTAAAAGGGTTAAAAGGGGAGTTATTCTTTTTGTTGGGAGAGACGGCTTTTTTGAGTGGTCTTTTGATAAGTAGATGTCATATCAAAATTATTCTTCCCTTTTCTTCATTATAGAAAATATGGGGTCGAAGGCGATGGAAGTTTTCATGCTCATCTGATGGATTTTCGATGGATAATGATGATATGACATGTACATAACGAGAAACCAGCAGATCACCATCTCCCTCATACATAACAAGGAGTTGGATGGTTGGGAAGGGAATAGTCTAGGATTCATCATGAGCAAGTGAAATGACCTGGCTCAAATTTGATGTGCTTTGTGGATATACAAGTAAGCGGAATTTAAGTTTGAATTATGTGGTAAGGTATTATGTATGTAAGTACACTACCATTCAAAAGTATCGAGTCACTTTGAAAATTATCCCAACAAACACTTGAATATTGCATCACTCTCAAAAGTATCGACTCTTTTATGATACTATATTTTGAAACTTTGACTACCTGCTAAAATGTTTATTTTCAGCAAGGTTGTTCAGAAGACCAAAAGCTTCTGGAAAGTGGAGTGTATGGTTCGGATTTCTGCCACTACGTCGCGCTTGTGGACCTGTAAAGGAGAGCATTTTTCAACAGGTTTATCCAGGCCACCTAGAAAGTTCGAAGTTTCAAAACAGTTGTTCAGAAGGTAAAGGGCTTCCAGAAAGGGGAGAGTATGGTTTCGAATTTAATAACTTCGCGGCGCTAGTGGGCATGTATAAGAGTTCATTTTCATCGAGTTTATACCGTGATACCGACTACCTAGAAAGTTTGAACCTTCAGCAAAGTTGTTCAGAAGGTCAACTTTTGGAAGGTGGAGAGTATGGTTTGGAATTCTGTCAGTAAGCGGCCCTAGTGGGCAGGTGAAAGAGTGCATTTTTCAACGATGTTATATCGCAATCACGACCACCTAGATAGGTCGAGAACTTTCAGAAGCTGGAGAGTATCGTTCGGCATTCGGCCACTTCGTGGCGCTAGTGGGCATGTAGAGGAGAACGTTTTTCAACTAGTTTATATCGTGCTCCAGGCTTTCAAGGACTTTCAAAAAGTACGGGATTGCCTACTTACTTGTAGAACAGAGCATTTATTTTTATATCTTTATCCTGACGTTTACGAAAAATCTAACCTTCAGCAAAGAAGTGACAATGCATATTGGAGCTATTTTTCATTCAAAATACTTATTTTACAATAAATTCGATGCTGACATAATGCAAATATAATGCTTGTAGCATCTGAAATGCAGATAGAGGGTTGATTTATTGCATATGCTAATGCTTATTGGTAACATAAGTAATTTTCACTCATCCTCTTGGCATTCTCAACTTTCGAGATCACTTATTCTAGAAACGCTTCCAGTCATTGATCGAGCATTCGATAGGAAGTCGAGAAATTTTCCAACACGTCCAACCCCTCAACTTCATTATGAAATGCTTCAAAATCGACTCTACCCATATTTGTGTGATTTCAAAATGTTAAGGTCTGATCACTTTTTTTTTCAAATTATTCCACACGTCTGAGGTTTGACTTACTTCATATTCAAGTGATATCAAACATTTCAGGATCGATACAATTTTTTTCAGGATAGACTAACCTTGCATTCAAGTGATTCAGGACTGACTCACACCTTTTTAATATGATTTTTACAGGTAAGATTCACTTCGTATTTAAGTTATTACAAACATTTTAGGACTAATTCACTTCATATTCATATGGTTCCAATCTTTTACTCAAGTAATTTTAAGCATTTTAGTAAGGACCATATAACTTAGTAATCAAGTGATTTCAGGTTAGCTCACTTCATATTTACATATATGACTCTTTAATATTACGAGGGTGATATTAAAGTGAGCTTTTCTAGACTGATTACCTTCATATTCAAGTAATTCCAATTTTTTGAGGTCTAACTCACTTTGTTTTCAAATGATTAAAGACTAATACACCTACATTCAAGTGATTCAAAAATGTTAATGTTCGATTTACTTCGTTTTGAAAACATTTCAAAATTTTAACAGTTGAATCAATTTTTTTCTGATTTCGTTAATTTAATATTCATTTTATTTAGTACTGACTTAACGATCATGGACGAGAACAGCATTCCGGGGAAGCTGACCCGACTTATCAAGCCTACGATGGATGGAACCCAGTGCTGTGTGAGGATATCGGGTGGATTATCGGGTTCATTCGAATCCCGCAGGGGGCTTCGCCAAGGTGATGGTCTCTTTTGCCTCCTGTTCAACATTGCTCTTGAAGGTGTTTTGCGACGAGCGGTGTTTAACATGCGAGGCCTGATTTTCAACAGATCCGGCCAATTTATCTGCTTTGCCGATGACGTGGATATTGTCGGCAGAACATTTGAGGCGGTGGCAGAGCAGTACACTAGACTAAAGCGTGAAGCAGAGAAGATTGGGTTGAAGATAAATACGTCCAAAACGAATTCATGCTGGCAGGCGGAACCGAGCACGACAGGACCCGAATGGGCAGCAGTGTAACGATCGACGGTGATGAGTTCGAGGTAGTCGATGAATTTGTCTATCTCGGCTCACTGGTTACTGCAGACAACGATAACAGCCGTGAAATCCGGAGGCGGATGGAATCAGTGGAAGTCGTGCCTACTACCACAAGCAACTACAGTCAAATAGACTTAGCTCCCGTACATGAGACGTGGACAATGCTTTAAGAGGACCTGCGAGCACTCGGAGTTTTTGAGCGACGGGTGTTAAGAACCATCTTTGGTGGAGTACAGGAGGACGGATTATGGAGGCGAAGGATGAACCATGAGCTCGCTCAACTCGCCGGCGAACCTAGTATTCATAAGGTGGCAAATGCTGGAAGGATACGCTGGGTAGGACATGTTGCGAGAATGCCGGGCAACTATCCTGCAAAAATGGTGTTCGACAGGAATCCGGTTGGAACAAGACGACGACGTAAACTTTAAAGCCTTGATTCACGCCAATTTTTAATTTAAACATTTTTAAACATTTGTTCCAAAAGTCCTTTGGTTTTCAACCAGCAGATAAATGTTCTTTTGATCTCTGATAGTTGTTCATCGTTTCGAATAATCCCGGATTCAAAGTAATTGCAGAATATAAATACACAGGCCATTTTAACTTTCTAGCTGGTCAGTATCACTATATGAACTCGATCAAAAATGCTCTCTTTTCCATACCCCCTGGCGCCACGTAGTGACTGAATTCTGAACCATACTCTCCACCTTTCGGAAGTCCTTGACATTTTGAACAACTATGCTGAACAAACTTTCAAAGTTATCAGCATCCAGAGATAAAGGGGCTTATTACGGTTCTCACTTTCCCCGTGTCACCCGTAATCAGGACTGTGACCCATTTGATTTACAGGTTAGTTTTTTCCACCGTGATTTGTTTTCATCCGTGATGTGACACTGGTAATAAGGCCCATAATATTATGAATTTAGCTCATTTTAGGTGAGTCGATACTTTTTGGGAGTGATACAATATGCAAGTGTGTGTGTATGTTGCAATACTTTTCGAAGTGTTTCGATACTATAAGCTAGTAGTGAATATAGAAATTATTCCGTTTGTTGTCAAATTCCGTTTGTTCGATTCTCATCTAGGCACGGCTGAGACTAACCGGCTGAATGTCTTTCGGCATGTTGGCGATGCGCTCGGCATGGATGGTGTACAGATTGGTATCTTCAAATGTCCCACCAGGTGTGCTTCGCTTGCTTATTGCAGGGCGGTAACGGCGACGAAGTCCTGCGCAATCTCAAGCACCAGACACTGAAACGGAAGCTTGCAGTTCAGCAGATCTACAGACTTAGAAAAATATACAGTATTCAGTAATTTTTTAACGAACTTTCAACAGCTGAACGTTCGGTAATCCGATTCACCGGATTTCAGTGAAATTTTACAGTATTCCGGTAAAAAAATTACCGGAACTTGTCAAATTTTTCCAAAATCCGTTAAATCAGATTACCGAACGTTTAGCTGTTGAAAGTTCGGTAAAAAATTACCGAATACTGTAAAATTTTCTAAGTGTGTATCGATTTCTAGTAACGATGAATTTCATGCAAGGCCACAGTTCTCGACCAACAGCGATGAGGCTTCTTGACGCCACCGGTGGATGGTGCGTCTTGCTTGTGGAGCCAGCTTTACACTTTAAAGAGCGGACAAAAACCGGTCTGATGTTTCATATTACAAGATATTGAATAAAAAAAACTGGCAACAAAAATTAAACACGTCCCTCGCGCCATCAGCTTGCTTCGATTCCTATGTTTCTTTTGATAGAAAAAGTCGCGCGACAACTGATATTCCCTTTGAAGCAAGCACCTCTCAGCATGCTTCGAAATAAAGTTATGAAAAAAATAAACACCGCATGAGATAAGACTATGCCAAAAAGTCGAACAGTCAACTCGTACGTCGACATCGTCGTTCGTAAAACTAAAACACTTCTGAAATCATAACTTTTGATTTTATATCGTTCAATTGCTGAACTGTTAAGTTTTATAAAAACTTTCGAGTCCATTGAATTTCAATTCTCTCTGCTTTCTTAACATTTCGAGCTTATTGCTTTCACAATTTACTTACTGCTTGCTCTCAACTTAGTGTTCTAAATGCACTTCCACGGTTATTAACTGAGAACTTTCGATGTCAGTGCCATTTCTGCGTTAGCATGAGTGCATGATTGCGTAACATGTACGATCACACCCTATTTCCGTTTATACCAGACAGGGAATCGTACTCAGCTACCTTCAGCAAAGCGTTGCTTCGTAGCTACGCCTTTACAAACCGAGCTAAAGGAGGACCCCTTTCTCTCTTGTTAATCTCAAATCTTTCTTGTTTATCTTATATCATTAAAAAAAATGATCTAATTTCTTAATTGAAATGGGTAAGGAATAAGAAAAGGTAAGAGTACAAAATGCACACGTTAACTTAACGATCAACTAACATACACTCAAAATGATCAGAATATTATTGCTAAATGATAATACTTCAAAGAAGCATCTGATTAAAAGTACTCATGATATTTTTAATTGGATTGTGAATCTGTGTAGAAATGACGTGAAATCACTTAAAAACAAAGTGACGATTATTTTGAGAGCGCAAGAGACTTTTTAATAGAGCTGCGAAACCTCAATAAAATCGATCATTGGTTCCGAAACAGCAGTAATAGATAGAGCTGCCACGCCCTGGTAAACTTTGTTTAAAATATCTCTCAATCATTAAAAAAAAAGCAATAGCTGAAAAATAAATACTCTCGTTGTTTGTGTATGATCGGTTTTGACTAGATCAGATGATCGTTTCTTCAAAAGAGATTGCATTCCGCTGCCGTTACAGAATATGAACAGAGCTTAAGTACTCTTCTTCTTCGACTCTACAGACTACAGTAAAAGCTGCTATAAAACTAGAGAGTGAGATAGAGATACATCGACTTGACAGCAAGTTAGTGAGATTTTATGTTTCGTTTGTGTTTGTTTTCTCGTGTACCCAGGGGTATTCAAAACGATCCTAACAAAATAGATTTCTATTCACTGCATAGTACCTAGCTGGTTGCGATGGTGTCTGAGTTGTAAATTTAAATTCTTCTTTCTACAAGTCTACCTATTAGTACCAATCACGGGTTATTTCATGTTTTGTATGTAGTTAGTGGTAGAATGTGTATTTCCGCTCCCGAAAAATAACCGTTTGACGATTGAATCTGAGAGGGAAGGAAATTGTGCTGACACCGTTTCGTGGTAGTGTTTCACATAAAATAAGGCAACTGCTTTCCTTAACATGTTCTCGCGTTTTGTTTGTTTTCTTTATCTTTTAATCTTTGTCAGAGTGATATTGTGTAGTCTTGTGATTTTGTTCATGTTTGTTATGTTTTCTACTCTGCTTTAATTTTTTTTCCTAAGTGTTAAATCGGTTTCAAGTAACTCGTAATTTTGATTATATTTTTCATGTGTTTTTTTTACTCTACAGTTTTATGTTTAACGATTTTATAATGTTTAAAATTATTTTAAAAATGGTGAAATAAATACAATGGTATGATATTTAAAAATGAGATTATCCGTTTTTATCAAAGGTACCTTCTTAAGAACATAAGCGTGAAGAATTATTATTGAATAAAGCAAATAAAATCACACTCATAAAACGAAATGTAAGCTGTTTGGCAAAACCTAAGCCTCGGAATGGATTTGTGGGGGCGAAACACGTAGTGCTCAGTGAAATGATTTACTCCAGCCAAGTTGAATGGAATGTAGGTGATGGGAGTGGTTTATGAAGGTTTTGATTTCTTATACAATTTACCTAATATTTAAGATTTGTATTTTTTTTTTTTGTATGGAATGATCTGCTTTAGCGTTTACCAGCCAATTAAAAGAATTTAGTACGAGAGACTTACCAATTTAAAGCCAATACAAGTGAAATATCCCACGATTTTAACAGTTCTTTTCCGTTCGCTATGAAAGGAATGAAAAATCGCAGTATTATATGTCTTTGATTGAGACTTATTTTTATCGATATTAACACTCCTCAAACAATCACGTTGCCTATTGAATCAAAACTCAAAGTAAATCAGTTCACTTCCGCTTTTTTTTACAACTAAAATCGCCGTTAAAACTAAGAAATAAGTTGATAATTTAAGTACGTAATCAACTAAATTAATTGTACTGACAATTTCGAAAAAAAATAAGAAATCTTCTCTGTTTTCTTAAAGATCAACAAAATATAGAACAAAATCTGATAAAAACTATAACAAATTAAAAATGAAGATGGATGCTTCCACCATTCCTGGCTGTCTAGTAATTCGACAGTGGATACAAGTACAAATAAACAATCGTAAAAATGAATGTTCCTAAACAAAGAATCGTGGAAACGGTCGGATGATCCGACTTCCGGTTCCACTGTTTCCCGTCCTTGCATTCATTGTCCTCCTCGCTAACACTTCTTCTCAGCGAACTGTTGACAATCTTATCGCCGCTGACTGCATTACTTTCCCAAAATTCGATCCTCTTGCTGACAATCTTCCCTCCCGCCTCGGTCGGATCGTTCTCTTCCGAGTTGATATTGAAATCTAGTACATCCTTCGAAAGCTCCGGCCCGACACCGGTCGGGGTGCTGTTCAGATCGTTTATGCCCTGATTGGCATTCGTTGGCGTGAATGCCGTTTCTTCGTCCAGCGAGTTCATGCTGGACTCTGAATCATCATATTCATCTCCCTGGCGGCATCGGAATTTTCCTATATCGCTATCGTATTCGCACTCTTCGACAATCTCATTCAAACTACCCCCAGCTTGCTCCTGTCTTTTGCCGTTGCTGAATTTGGTGCTGGGGAATTTGCGCTTCCTACGCCCTCCCATGCCGTCGTTCCCAGTGCTGAGATCCAGCGAGGCTGGAACATTTCTTCCATCTCCTACTCCTCCTCCGCCGCAAGCTCCACCCGCCGAAGCCGTCACGTATCGATGAACCTCACTCTCACTAGCACTAACAGCCCTAAGTCTAGCCTGAACTCTCATAACATCTTCCCGCTCGGCCACCAGTGCCTCTTCCTCGTGATCAAAGTGATACTCTAGCAGTGTTTTAGCGCCTTTGGTGTTCGGGGTGGAAGTGTTACGTAGCATGTGATTGTTAGCAAAGCAATGCAAAGGGTTCGAGGAAGGTCGGTGGTAGTTACCATTCGGTTCCTCATCTGGGTCTCTTTCTGCCTCTGCTGTTGTTGTTGTATTGGTGTTGGCTGCAGTGAGTGTGATTGGTTGACCAGTGTTGCTGTTGTTGTTGTTGTTGTTGTTGCTGTTGTTGATCGTGAAAGATGGCGGTGGAGGTGGAGGGGGAGATGTGGGACGATGCACCGGGCCGTGGGCTATAAGCTCGGCCCGATTTAGCAGAGCAATGACGGTACGAAACATTGCCGGTGCGTTCGGAGGCTGGACCAGGTCCACTTCCGGTTCGGTTGGCGGTTGTTCCAGATCTTCTGCCGAGGCTGAGGATGATGGTGGTGGTGGGGATGGTGGCACGATGTCCTGACAGGAGCATATCAACTCCTGCAACCAACACCAATAACAACAGGAGAGAGAGTTAGTTCCGCATGTTCAGAACGAGTTTCTGCTTAGGCCCTAGGCAAATGGCTAGTTATAACTATACAATACACAAATGAAGAGAGACAGAGAACCTTCCTCTTTGAAAACTATGTATGTACAACGTATACGTAATCGAATGAAAGGTACAGAATGTGAATAAAAAGCCATCCCTATTTCTAATGCATAGCGTTTCGATTGCATGTACAATGTGGTATACAATTTTCTGAGTTGAAGTCCTATTAGATTGTACACCGACACAACTCTCTAGAGTAGCATTAAGTAGTGTGTTAGTCTTTGAGTGATGTTAGTTCTAGACCCTACCACGGTTATAAAAGAGTTTTTTGAAAATAAGTTTTGTGCTTCCTAGAAGAAATCAGTTAAATCCAATTCGTTTGATAGAGATAGGACTAATCCGAGGAAAAGTTATAGAAGATACACACAGAGAAAATCAAAACCATATAGAGATAGGGTATTTAGAGCAACTAAAAATAAAAATCTTCCCGTCAATTTCTACCTCTAGCTTGAGAAATCAAAAAATAGCACACTTTTTACAAACTACTAAATGGAAAGTATAGGGAAACTCACCTCATCTACACCAATCCTGCGACAGGCATCGAGAAAGTTGTCCACATTCCGGCGGCATCGGGCCATGGTGAGTTTCGGCTAAAAATAAGAAGAAACGCTGTTAGAAATTATGTGAAATAGATAATCTGCCTTATTCTGCGCGACTTCGGGTAACGCGAGGCTCCGTGCAAATCAAATCGAGAGTCATGTCACCCGAAGTGACAATTGCCACCTCGTATGTGACATCGAGTCGTCTCACTTCACATGCCGCGCAGAATAAGGCCTGAATCAATTGCTGTAAACAAAACTGTCTTTGCAAAATAGGGTCAGGTCCATGTGAGTCCAGGTACTTTCAAAACCACTTACATTATAAACAAAAATTGTAGTCCAATCCAGTTATTAATTCGTTTCAAATGACTAACCGTGCTAAATTTAGCTGAATAAAGAGCATAGCTTGGTATACCCAAATGAACCTTTATAATACAACTGAGATAAACTTTGTAAGACTTCCTCTGGGAAAATTAAAATATACACACTTAGAAAATTTTACAGTATTCGGTAATTTTTTACCGAACTTTTAACAGCTGAACGTTCGGTAATCCGATTTACCGGATTTCGGTGAAATTTTACAGCATTTCGGTAAAAAATTACCGGTATTGTCAGGCCATTTGGCAACCCTGATCCCATCCATGGAACCCATGAGAACCTAAATGACATCAGCGGACGTTGACAGATGTCATGTCAACATGTAAGACAGGGAAGAGTAGAAAAACATCTTCAACGTAATGACACAATTTAATGATCAGAATAATCATCATTTCTATTTACAGCTTGAACTAAATTATTCTAAACAGACAAACAAATATTGTTACAACACGAAGCCTACACTAAATTGTAAGTCTAGTTCATGAAATTGATTATGTTAAATAATACTAATTTACAAATAAATAAATATTCCAGCTTGAACTGATCTGAAATTAAGTCTTTCAACTGCTGAAAGAAGTGTAGTGCCTTTGTTCTTGTGAACAACCGGAACTTGTCAAATTTTACCGAAATCCGTTAAATAGTTCGGTAAAAAAATTACCGAATACTGTAAAATTTTCTAAGTGTGTACCTTAAGATAGTACTACCTATGCTAGAGAAAGCTTACAGGTCTTTCTGGAGAAATTGGAACGAACTACTGAGAGGCGTTTAAAACCCAAATCAAAAGGCCTACATGTCATTTTTGTACTTTCAAGATCGCTCAAGATCTTGAAAAATGCAGAAAACATGTGGGAAACGTCCTGTTCAAAAAATAATAATAGAAAAAGCTTCTGATAGACATTAAAAGAACCATTCTGGAGTAAATCAGAAGAATTTCCCGAAAGGAAAGGATTTCCTGACAAATCCAGTTTGGTGCATATCCGGAATAGACGGAAATTGTGCAGGAAGAAGTCGAAGAAAAAAACTCCAAAAAATAACAAGAAGAGAAAAGAATTCTGAGAAGGTAAAATTTATCTAGGGAAACTGCCCCCATATTAATCTCATTGTTCCTATATTCATCCTAAAATGAATCAAACAATTGGGCAGTTGAAGGATCGGTTTCGTTGTCTAATAATGTTTGCTTACGTTAAATAACTACAACAAACATTATTAACTAATCCATTATTAACTAACAACTTCCCTAGGAGCCCGAAAATAATATAAAAAATTTCATATATGAAATTAGGAAGTTCCCAAGAAGATTTCCCGAAACTTTTGGGAATAGTTGACAAAACTTTTTCAAGATTTTTTGGCGGCACTGCCCTTGTTAGCGATCAATACTATCAGTACGGAAGGGAGAGCAACTAAATAACATTCTGATTTCTTTTTTGTTATCATTAAAAAGTAAGAAGTAAAAGAGAAACACGTAATTATAGTTATCATATCCAACGCGTTTATTAATATAACATTCGATCGTTCGCACAGTGGATCACAGTTCACAGTTCGACTTGATTTCAATCGAGAAACTAAGCACGTCACAAGCAATCGTAAATATGTCGAATCCAGAACCACGACGAGCCGCTACAGCGACCGCAGCCGTCGCTGTCAAGTTACCGGAGTTCTGGAAATCCGACCCCACTATGTGGTTCGCGCAAGCTGAAGCGCAGTTTGCACTTGTAGGTGTTACACAGGATGAAACGAAACGAAATCATATCGTAGCAAAATAGACCAATTAGTGATCTGTCAAGTCGCTGATCTGGTAAAGAACCCATCGGAGCGAAACAAGTACATTTCTGTCGAAGAACGTCTAATCGTTCGTTTTAAACTAACACCTCAGTCAAGACTGGAGAAGCTCCTCGGATCCTGTGACTTGGGGGATGTTCGCCCAACGCACTTGGGCTAAACGTTGACGATGCGCTGCTTAGGATGCTATTCCTTCAGCGCTTGCCTTCAAACATTCGAGCCGTTCTCGGCATCAACGATGGCAGCCTCATCAAAATAGCGGAAATGAGAGACAGAATCATCGACTTGGTCCTTAGACTTCCGCAATCGCACCAGCTTCTGCTCCTGCTTCTGTGAAAAGATCTGATCTGCAAGAAAACCTAGCCGAACAGGTAGCGGCTTTGACAGCGGAATTATGGCGTATGAAAGCAGGACCACAACGTAGTCGTTCACGTTTGACATCACGGCGCAGGGGCGAATATTTGCTGGTACCATCGGAAGTCAAACTTCACGCCAACCTCAGACAACCGGGGAGGGTAGTGTTCCTCAAAGCTGTCGATTGCAAATTTACGACCGTTCGACCAACTTACGATTTCTAATCGATACGGGATCTGAGCTGTCGATAATACCCGCCTCCAGAGCAGACAGGTCACGCGGCCAGTCTGTCTTTCAGCTTCATGCAGCCAACGGGAATAACTTTTTATTGCATGTGTAAGAATTGATGAAATTTTGCGTAAAACTAGGTTAGAGTGCAATGTTTACATGTGCAAAATCTGTAAAGTGGTTATCGAGATCGATTCCTAGCAAGAAGTTCTTCTACAAAAAATTATGGGCGCGGTCGTGGTAAATCCAGGTCAGTCCCACAAGTGAATCGTAACAATTGGGAATCGACAATTCGACCGTGCTCCGTAAGGTAAAATCGTTCAAAGAGACCCACACGGACAGAAATGATGCATGATTGATATAACTTTTGCCATACTTATCCCAAGCTTCGAAGATATTCTTGACATAGTTAATTTAAATGGTTGTTTGAAAATGATTTGATGTTTACATCAAGCATATATTTCATTTGAATCAACGTTATTGAACATCAACCATTAAATGCTTAAATCAAGCATACATGTCATTATTTGAATCCGTGTTTATCGTTGAATCACTCATACTGGAAGGTTAAATAGGGCATATAGCAGCTCTACTGAGCCTCGTGG
This sequence comes from Aedes koreicus, assembly GCA_024533555.2. Classification (NCBI taxonomy): domain Eukaryota; kingdom Metazoa; phylum Arthropoda; class Insecta; order Diptera; family Culicidae; genus Aedes; species Aedes koreicus. The sequence continues at coordinate 180,421 of JAHHFK020002455.1, read as the reverse complement.
CTGCCATCCGCACTCAACGACAAAGCAAAGGAAAAAAAATATCATGGCGGCGGCAGATCACTCGGTTGACTTGGACGACGACCTGGTTGAAGAGTTTTATGTTGACGAAGAAGTGGTAGAATTATTGAAATCGTTTGGATTATCCGCGGCGGGCATCGAAGAGTTTGTAGGTATGTAAGCAAATTGTAACTATTCTTTAAAGTAGTTTTAATGAATTTTGATTTCAGCTAACGGGTACGACATTGATGCGCTACAATTAATCGAGCGTGAAGAAGTCGAAGCGCTTCTTCCTACACCGCGACTAGCAGACCGAACCAAGTGCATTCGAGGATTAAATGACTGGCGTCGGTCTCTGGTAATTTGCTCATCATTTTCATTTCGAAAAATAGTTATGTGCAATTTACTCCGTAGGGATTACCACCAGTATCCTCGCCGCTGAAAGGCAGAAATATTCAGACATCTGATCCACCGAGAGTTGTGCTCGGTAATCTGCCGCGGCAACAATGGACGGCGCAAGCTCTGATCAATAGGTCAAAAAAAGGGCGGTTGATGTGCGAAGCGTACCAAACAACAAAGATCCTGTCACGGAAGGATCGAATTTTTGTTACCCACCTAATCATCGACGAATTTGCAATTTGCTGTCCACTCCTAGGGTCGCATGTTGATAAGAATGATATTTCCAATTTTCAAACATTGTTATATGTTGTTTAATTTCGTAATATCCAAAGAATATGTGCTAATTGAGTAAACGTTCCTATAATGGTGGTATTTTAGTGCAAAATGTTCCAATTAGAACATATTGCACTAAAATACCACCATTATAGGAACTTTTATCGTAAATTTAACGATTTTTTTGATTTTTGGAACCAACCATAACATCATTTGAACGAATCTCTGTGTATGCTCAAACCAACCATCCGATACCATTAGTTCAACCCTCAAAATAAGGTCAAATTAAACACAAACATTATTGAATTTGTCATGAGAATCAGAGAGCTGTCAAATCATCAACAATGAATATTGTTGATGTTAGCATAATATGGTTGATTCAACCCTATTTCATGCTCTAATTAGATCATCAATCCTGTTTAATTGAAGCTTCCATTATTCTTCGATCTATTGTATTATGCGTGAATCTCAAAAAATTATTATATAAAAGTCAATGTACAAATATGCTTGATCGGGACCGGAATATTATTGATATGACTTTATTTTTTTCTCCGTGCAGACGACCCAGCAGCGACGAGCTGGCAGCGGAAGAAAAGCGAAGATGACCGACCCCGTGAACACAAGAAAGGTGAGGGATTACTTCAAGCGCAATCCGAACCATTCGATTCGGGACGTGGCGAAGAAGGTCAATTCTTCCGTCTGGTTAGTCCAGCAGACAATGAAGCGAGCCGGACTCCATGTCTCCAGGGTAAAGAAGGCGCCTAACCGAACCGATTTACAAAATACGTTGGCCAAATCCCACGCTAGGGAGCTGTACCAAGAGTGGTTGGTGCAAACAAAATGCATCGTAATGGACGACGAGACGCCAAGACCCGGACGCCAAGCTAACTCCCGAGTTTTTCGTCGGCAAGTCCCATCTGGATGTTCCGGAGAAGTTCCAGAAGACAATTTGCCAAGAAGTACTTGGTGTGGTAGGCGATCTGTGGGTGCGGGCAATTCAGCAAGCCGTACAGAACGACCGGTACCATCAAAGTAAAATGCCTCCAGAGGCGTCTGCTGCCCTTCCTCCGGTCCCACGAAGGTGACACTCTGTTTTGGCCGAATCTGGCATCGTGCCATAACACGAAACCGGTGATGGAGTGGTACGAAGCCAACGATTTTTTTCATTCCTTCATTATCGAGATTTTCAGCCCTGGGCTGGTTCATCTCCCGTCGTAGTCACTCACATACATTAAGGGTATTTTCGTAACTTTTCCGGGGGTGAGATTCGAACTCGTGACTTTGGTGTGAGAGGTATAGATGTTAACCATTACGCCGGGGTCGCCCCCAAGCCAACGATTTTGTTTATGTGCCGAAGGAGGCAAATCCGCCAAACTCGCCAGAACTTCGCCCAATTGAAAAATTCTGGGCGATTCTGAAGGGCAATCTCCGGAAAACAGGGAAGGTCTTCAAAAACGACAAGGATTTGAAGAAGTAGTGGATGAAAGTGTGTAAGAAAGATGGCGCAAGTGTTGCACAGGAATTGATGGGTAGCGTTAAATCCCAGGTGCGGACATTTAGCCTAGGAGAGGAGGTTGGATAAACCAACTTTGCAAAAACATAGCTAATATGTGTTTATCTATTCCCTGAGAGTTTCAGAAATATCCGACTTAAAATGGATTTTTGGTGATCATATTTGTCTGTTGCATGTTTTTTGAGTACAATCTTTATGCTTAGTACCATCTTTGGCAGTCTATATGAAAACGGTGTATGGAGGAGAAGAATCGCCACTGGCACAACTCTATGGCGAACACAGTATCCTGAAAGTGTTAAAGCTTGACGATGAAATTTTTTAGGTATACCGAACAAACATCCCGCAAAAATGGTGTTTGCCTCGAAACTAACCCGAACCAGACGCACAAGCGTGCAAAGAGCAAAATGGTTAGACGAAGTGGAGCAAGATCTTGGAAGGGTGGGACATTCGAGAAAGGGGAGACAAACAGCTTTCAACCGAGTTTCGAGGCGAAACATTGTACTGCATGTTCGGTCCTAATGGAAGTAAGCAGTAAGGAAAGTGAAATGAAATCATCTTATCAAGTCGTTCACACTTTGAAAAAAGACCAAGGTACATCTGAATACAGTTCAAGGAACTTTTAAAAAGAGTTAATAAGAAACATCTTAGATTTATCCAAAAATATTAAGCAGTTACTTTCAGAAAATGTTTTAGAGTACTTCAACAAAGATGTTTTATGTATTCTCTGATAGAGTTCAAGAACACTTTTGAATAGTTAAGAGACTTATAAACCAAGTAGGAATTTATTGGAGTTGCTCTCGCAAATCTCCCAATTGCAAAAGAGTTCGTGTGGATGTATCAAACGGAATTCACAGGAGCCCGCGCTACTACGAACCAGATTTTCGCGATTCGGCAAGTGCTGCAGAAATTTCGTGAATATAACATGCCCACACATCATCTTCTCATCGATTTCAAATCAGCTTACGACACAATAGATCGAGACTAGCTATGGCAGCATATGCACGAATAAGGATATCCAGAAAAACTGGGATGTTCGTCAAAGCAATGATGGATCGAGTTATGTGTGTCGTCAGAGTTTCAGGAACACTCTCGAGTTCCTTACAATGTCGGAGCGGGTTACGGCGAGGTGATGGATTGTCGTGTTTGCTATTTAACATTGCATTGGAGGGTGTGATTCGAGCACGGATAGACATGAGCTGTATGACCTTCAGGAAGTCCGTCCAACTTTTGGTCTTCACCCACAACGTAGATATAGTAGCACGCAAATTTGAGACGATGGCGGAAACGTACATCAGACTTAAGGCTAAAGCAGGTAGGATTGGACTTGTCATTAATTAATAAAGACAAAATACATGAGAAAACAAGGCTCACGAGAATACAATGTTAGCCTCCCACCACGAGTTCAGATCGACGGTGATGAATTCGAAGCGGTAGACAAATTCGTATATATGGGCTCATTGGTGACCGCCGATAACGACTGCAGCAGAGAGATAAAAAAGCGCATTATGGCTGACAAACGTGCCTACTTCGGACTCCGATGGATGCTAAGAACGAACAAAGTTCACCGAACTACAAAGTTAGATGGTCAACTAGACATTAATTACACCGGTAGTCTTCGAACGGAAGTTGTTTCGTACGATCTACGGTGGAGAGCAGATAGAAGACGAAACGTGGAGGAGACGAATGAACCCTGCATTGCATCAGTTGCTGGAAGAACCTCTCATCGTTCACACCACTAAAATCGGTAGACTACGGTGGGCTTGGCATGTCGTAAGAATATCGGACGACAGATCAGTTAAAATGATTCTGGATAACGATCCGACGGGCACAAGAAGAGGCGCGCAACGAGTAAGGTGGATCGGTTAAGTAGAAGGCGACTTGCGGACCCTTCGTAGACTGCGAGGCTGGCGAAGTGCAGCCATGGACCGAATAGAATGGAGACATTTTCTGTGCACAGCAGAGGCCTTTATTAGAAGATTTTTGAGCATCTATAGTTATGATAACATAATCTGCCCATTGTCATAGCTTGCCTTTAATCTCGAGCTTCGCACATTAGAACCAACTCCAACGCGCTGGTACATAGAGCTATATCAGGGTTGAAAACTTAATAATTCTTGAAAAATAGATCTTACCACAGCGGGCGACGGCACATGAATACTGCCAACCGAGCGGGGCCGAACGTGGTTCGCCAGATGGCAAAGCACGACACCATCCGTCAACGCCGGTGCAATATCCTCCGGCAGGGTCATTTTCAAACGCGCTTCGATGATCTGCAAAATATAGGAAAACATGATAGCACACTGCCGAGTGACATCCAGACTTCCAGAATAACCTACCTGCCGCAGCTGATCGATCAGTTCGGTTTCCTCCTTCTGCTTGTCGAATTCCCGCCGCATCGTAAAGCTCAACTTATCCGTCGGTACATCCCGATTCCAAGAGACAGTTCTGCGAAAAAAAAACAAAAACAAGTGCTATCGAACCTTGCAGCTTAACAACCACTTCGTAAGGCACTTACTTATTTGTTTTCTGTCCCGGCTTGGCATTGTTGACGTAGCCAACGGTTGCCGTGAGTGGTTTCTGATTTCCATTCGACGAAGGAGCACTACCACCGTTCACCGTCGGCTTCGGTATCGAAGAAGGAACATTGTTATGCGTCAGGATGCCACTGGATGCCTTGCATGGGCTGTTAGGCTTTACGTAGGCGTACTCCGCACAGCTACTGTTGGAAACGGCCGTCTTAACTGGGGTCCCATTGGGGATGGGTATTTTCCCGTTACTAACCGAGGTCGCATGATTTCCGTTGAGGTGCGTCGGCGATTGGCTGGTTTGATATGTTGAGGTAATATTGCGCGAAGGAATCACCTTCTGGACCGGTCGTTTGTTCGGCGTAGAACTCGTGCTGCTGTTGGACTCTTCAAACGGCGCCACAATTATTCTGTTGGGCGACAGCAGAGGACTAGAACTGGGGGCGGCTGGATTGAAACCATTGTTATTATTATTGTTGTTGTTGTTATTGTTGTGATTGCTATTGGCGTTGATTTGGTTCAATTTGTGAATGTTGCTGTGGTGGGGAGAAAGTGGGGAGCTTTGGTTGCTACTACTGTATACGGATGGCGATGGGGTTGTGGCTTGGGATTTATTGTATGGTGAGAAGTTGCTGAGAGGGGAATCGCCGGTGGATCCACCACTGTCCGGCGTTTGGACTTGCTGTTGCTCTTTGGGTCGGTAGATGTCAATCTGGTTGCGCTGCTGACGAAGTGCTTCCTTGTATTCCCTGAGGAGTTGAGAGAAGGGTTTCAATTTGTTTCTTGGGCAATGGTATTTTGACAAACCTGTAAGTTTGAATATTTCCAAGCGATCGCATCTTCTCGTCAGCCTTCAGGCTATCCGGCGTAAGATCACCTTCCGGAGAAATGTCGTTACTAGAAGAAGATAACTGAAATTAAATCTCAAGAATCAGGAGGGAAAAAAACATTCAAACCTGTTATTATTTGCCAGCTTTTTCCGTTCCTGCTGATCCAACAGAGCACAACCCTTGCGAAATTCTTCCTCCAACGTTCCACCACCACCGCCGTGGTGCTCACTTCCCAGCAAACCCGAAAGACCATTTCCACCTGCAGATGATAACAGATTAGAATAACCGGAACCGGCCGAGGGAGGATGTAGTGCCGTCGTTGATGCTGGTGGCGGTTTGCCAGCGAAACCAGTGTGCATTGGAATGGGTGACCACTTGGGTGAACAGGTGCCGTAATCGTGCGGATCGTCCTGGGACCAACGCTTACCATCGAATCCTCCGTCGCTAGTGCTGTAGCCGGAGTCGACATGGGCCCGTCGATTTCGGGTACCATCCAGTAGGCTTCCGGATGAATTTTTCGCCGTCAAAGCCGAGCGCCGCAGGGTCGCATGACCATCCAGACCACATTTGGACTTCTCCTCTTTGGCTGCCGCTGTTTCCAGGTATTTGAACACGTGTACCAAACCTCGAACGCAAAGCTGTATTTAAAAGAGCAAAAAATTCAGATTATAGAACTTCGAGGCAGACAGAATAAAAACAACTTACACTAGCCGGTGGTGAGGTAAGGGGGTTGTTCGACAATTCCAAGTCGACCAGCGAACTCATCAGTCGAAGCTCCACCGGCAGGGTGGCAATCTTGTTGCTGCTAATGTCCAGAAACACCAACTGCAGGCAGGTGAGATCCCGAGGCAGATAGACGAGCTGATTGTTGCGCAGGGTGAGCGACCGGAGGTTCCGCAGATCGCCCATCCGGGGAGGAAGGTGTGTAATTTGGTTGCAGGCGACATCGAGCTCGGTCAGTTCCTCCATCCGGCCGAGCTCGTCCGGTAGCGTCACGAGCCGATTGTTCGACACGAGCAGCACTTGCAGCGGGAGGAAGCAAATTTCGCGTGGCATCACCGACAGTTGATTGTTTCTGCGGAGAGGGATTTGTGTAGAAGGCAACGGAATTAGGTCGGAGGCAATTAATTACAGTTAATTAATTTGCGCTAGCAGCGAGGGTCTCGTTAGCACATTTTTTTTATCCGTCGTTCGTCCATGTGAGAACAAGTCGACTTCCGAATGAATAGGACTGATTGATAATTGAAGACAAACAGTCAGTCTATTCATTGGAATAAGTTGATTAGAATAAATCTACGACAGAGGGTAGGTTTGGCGTGGGAAAGTTATTGTTCGTCAAGACGAAAATATTCAGTCTTCTAGGCAGTTGGAAATATGTTGTATTGAGTAGCTCGAAAGCATGGCTCGCAGTTGTGTTAGATTATGGAATCCTAGTAAAAGTCCTATGGACAATGGAAGTTAACCCCAAGCTGCTATGGAAACAAAATCCCCTCCAGTAATTGTCAGATTTTATTTACTACTTAAAAACGTTGATGTTTCAGACTTCTCGAAAATGGTTCATTAGGCTCTTATAAGAACATCTTTTTCCAGGTTATGTCTAAGTGAAATTCACACTGGACATACATAACCGGTAAGAGAAATAAAGACAACAGAGTTCATAGAAAAGACTTCTAAGCCTCGTTCATCGTCATCCTCACGATGATAAACCAGCTGAAAAAGAGCCATTTTTAAAAAAGCTAAAAGTTACGTTTGAAGAAATCATCATTTCCATTTTGACAGTCGATCTGTTTGAAGCTCGGAGTGATGGATAATTAACCTTTCAGCAGTCGCACGTTGACATTGTAAAACACATTCCTTCCCGGAATATCTCGTTATACGGATCAAATAGAATGTTACTGTATTAAGCAAAGTTACTCAGTAGGTCAAGGCCTTTTCACTGGCGAACAGTTTAGCATTCACTCAGTACGCGGCGCTAGTGTAGGTACTAATTATTTTCATAAATATGCTTTATCTTGGTACCCTGGCCAGACAGAATGTTTTTGACTTCGACAATGTTGTTCAGTGGAACAACACGTTTTGATTGATGACCAGGTAGTTATTTTCAGGAATATGCTATATTTTGGTATCCTGACCAGATAAAATGTTTCTCTCTACGACAATGTTGGTCAGTATGTGTCAAGACCAGGGCCCTACATCGTCGACGCATTAAAATGAAAATGAATCGCTTTTGTATTCATTTCACTCCACTTCAATTAGCTTTCGTGCAGTGAATGAATCTTACTTTCACCGATTTACTCCCAATTCATTTACTGTCAAACGTGAGTAAGCTTACTTTCATTTGCGGTCTAGCCACAGTCAAAAGTGTTTCAATTGAAATTCAAGCTTGCTGCAAACGACGTGGTGAACGACCGTGAATGAACTTCGTTGAAATTGATTTGATTTCATCGCCCCACCCGAGCAGTGGTTGGCGAACAACACATGCGTGCCAGTGTTACTAGAAGTATTGTCATTTGACGATGTACGGATTGCTGTAACTTTCCTCGACAAAAAGCTCCCCGAGCTGGCAAGCGCGTGTCTGTCTGATACTGCGGAGACAGATTGAAATTAAATTTGTTGCCTTTGCGCTGGAGCTGTAAACAAAACAAGGTTCGCATGAAAGCGACATAAATATCAGCAATTTCATTTATCATTTCATAAAATGGTTGATTATTGTTTTCGATGCTACAATTAATTTATCTGATGGCACTGATTCTAGTCTTAAAAATAATGATTACCTCGGAAATTAAATCATGCACGTATTGCATGAATTTCAATTGTCCTGCTTCATACTAGTTCGACACCGAAGGCTAAAATAAACACCGATGAATGAAAAGCTTAGTCGAAAATGTTTGTTTGAAGATTGTTTTGCTGAAGCTGACTAAGAAGTGGCTGTCAAAAGAAGATAATGTGTTTCAATTAAAAGGGATGAATGTTAAGTTCATCGTCCCACGACGATTTTCAATTTAAATTGAAATTATATGACCCTGGTCAAGACCTTTTGAATGGTGACTCAAAAAATTTCTCACTAAGCGGCGCCAGTGTGGCAATGCATTTCCTAAAGGTGCCATACCTGGGGATCCTGACCATTTGGAAAGATGTTATCTTTGGATAAGTTTTTCAGTGGAACAAGGCATTTTCATCGATGACCAGCAGTTCACAATCTTTCCGCGTCTGGTGTGCAATCGAGGTTCCTGACCAAGCTGTATCTTGCTATTTTGACAATTACAAAGGTTTCTGTCTTCCATAAAGTTGTTCACTAGGTCAAGACCTTTTCATTGGTGACTAACAGTTCTGAATCAGTCCGCCACGTGGCTTTAATGTGCTTGTACATTTTTGGAATATGCTGGGTCCTTCTGAAATACACGGCTTTAGTCTTCAGCAATGCTGTTCAGTAAGTCAAGACCGTTCGATTTGTGATCAGTAGTTCAGAATAATTTCACTACATGGCGCTAGTGTATATGTGGTTATCCTGACTAAGGTATACCTTGGTATTCTGTCCATTTGTAATGGGTTTGTCATCGAAAATGTTGTTCAGAGAATCAAAACCTTTCGATTGATGACCAGCAGGTAGAATATACTCGCTACGTGGCGCTAGTGTGCTTGTACTTTTTCTGAATATGCTGTACGTTGGTATTCTGGTCATATACAAGGTTTCAGTGTACAGCGAGGTAGGTCAAAAACGTTTGCATTTAAAAAAATGGACAAAAATTGCCGAGTTTTCATGGGGTTACCTTCACCCACACTGAACATGCAGCATCAATCATAGTAACCCATGAGTCAGCAGACAAAATTTGACAGCTCTATCAGTCGAACTCTAACCGTGATGGCAAAAACAGTGAAGCAACTCCGTTCAGAAGTGTGCGCGTTCAAAGAACGGCACCCCACCGCGTCGAAAACGGACATCGTGCGGCACTTTGTAGACGCCGGATACGCCCGTTCCGGCATCTACAACATCTTGGCACTATTAGACAACAATCAGAGCATCGAACGAAAGCCCGGTTCCGGACGGCCGACGACCCTGAGCGACAAGAAGCTCCAAAGGATGCTGAAGAGAAAGACCGAGGAAAAGTGGCTGCACCTCCTTGCCGGAGGTCGTCAACCGGCTAAACAGTGAAAAAGTACCTAGCGAACATGAACATACATGTCAGGAAGCGGAAGTCGCGTCCACTGGTATCGGAGCTGCAGGCAATGACGCAGCGGCAGCGGCTGAGTAAGATGGTCAAATCGATTTTCCCGGCGAATTGCGACGTGGCGGCGGTGATGGACGACTAGACCTATCTCACCCTGGATGGAAACGACTGGCAAGGCACTTCATATTTTATTTCCTCCACCAAGGAAGTGAGCTCCGAGGTGAAGTTCATTTCACACACCAAGTTCCACAAGAAGGTGCTGCTGTGGCTGACAATCAGCGAGAAGGGGATGTCAAAGCTTCTTCTTTCGCTCTGGACTGGCCATGAACGTGGAAATTTATAGTACGAAATGCCTGCTGGAAGTTGCGTCATTCATCAAGAAATACCATAAGGACGAAGACGCAGTGTTCTGGCCGGATCTGGCGTCGATCCCACTACTCAAAGTGATCGTTGGAGGAAATGGAGCGGCTGAGTATCGATGTGGTACCCAAGTCAGCGAACCCGCCCAACGTCCCCCAGCTGCGTCCCATCGAGAATTTCTGGGCCAATCTGAAGCGTAAGATCTACTCCAACAATTTTGTCGCGGAGGAGGAATTGATAAATAAAACGAAGAAAGAACTCAAAAACATGCATACCTGCATGTTTTCGTCCGCCATGGCGAATGTTCCGGTTAACTGCCGGAAGGCCGCTCGCAAGGGCGTAGAATTTTTTTGCAAGTAAGCTTAAATAATTACCTTCCATGGAAAATTTATCAAAAGCAATTATCTGTCTTAGCTTTTTTTATCACCATCCGAAAAAAATCCATTTTTTTTAAAGCAAACGTTACCTCCTTTAACCCCCCGAAGAGGCCCCATTTTGTTTTTACCACACCCATTTTTACACACCCTGTTGTGTTACCAAAAAGAAAAAAGTTCGCAAAAGATAATTTTTGTGGGGGGGAGTAAATGGATTAAACAGGGCATTTTGTGACGAAAATTCATACGTGCGCTGGAAAGTAATCGATGGAAAATCGATCAATATGAAAATTTTGTCATGTAAGTCTGCTTTCTTAAATTCTGTGGCGTTCGCCATCCGGCATGGGATACCGGCCAAGTGCGAATATCCTTGTGAACTGAACTGAATACAGAGCTTGTTGAGTTGTCGAGTTGATTTGTCTGATAAGATTTAGCAGATTAAAAAGAAGAAAGAAGAAAACCAGAAGGTGATTCAGATGCAAACGGGAGTTTAGCTGGAACTTATAATATTGGACACTGACCACGAGTGAAAGAAGATGATCGATATTCGCTAACATAGCTCAAAGAAGTGGCATGAGACAGTGTGTCTGGAGGCATAGTGTTTGGATCCATCGGCACTGGAGGATTGATCAGCGACTCGGGAAGCAAGTCGGTGGGTTGGTCGAAGTATATTTTGTTCCCATCGTTTCTCTTGCCAGCAAATTGACTAACTGCGTGGGTTTGGCCGTCCATGCGGCGAGAAGAGATCTCCCTTTATGAACCAAAAACGGCATCTTTTTTGGCAACGGTTAGAGTGGAAAACAGTAAGGTAAGAGTTGGTAGCAGTGGAATCGGAATTACGTGCCTAACGGCTATGCTCACAGATGATGAGAGTGATCCATCATCTAATCAAAAGTTGAAAAAACTTTCTCGATTGAGAAAGGAAAAAAGTTCCCCCTATTGTGGTGACACTTTCGGATTTCCATGCTTTTCGCAAAGAAACCTTAACATTTGTTGAAGGTGTGAAATATTCCCTTCAAACGAGGTGAATGCCGTTTGCATGCAGAGACCTTGGACGGATTCAAACGTCTTCTTGAGTATCTTACTCAGAAGAACCACAATTTCTTCACTTGCGACACCAAAGCTGAGCGTCTTTTCAAGGTTGTCTTGAAAGGACTGCCCAGTGGTGAATCTCTGGAAGAAATAAAAAAACGAGATGATAAAATTACTTGGGATTAGCCCAGTCCAAGTAATTAAAATGAAAATGAAATCCCGGCCTGGCGATTCTCGCAAAGGGATTTCAAACGATTTCTACTTAGTTCACTTCAAGTCAAGTGAACTTAATAACCTTAAGGCTTTAGAAAAAGCAAGCCTTTTGTAACTTTAATTCATCGGCAATTTTTGTCCATTTTTTTAATGCAAACGTTATCGGTAAGTCAGACGGTTTCATCACCCTTGCAGAGTGCGGAGAGGTAAAAGTTGCGAATGAGCAAGGGGAGCACAAAGTAAAGTTTTATTAAAAATATTTCTATATCTCACCAAATTAAATACTGAACCACATTTTGATGGAACTCAAAAAGAAAACCAGCAAACAGTAACCTTTGTAAACCTTTACTTTCCTTCTAATTTGTTTACCTCTAACATGCACTGTTGTGATTCAGATAATTCATAATTGCATAAGGTTCATGGAGGCTTGGTGGCATTTCCGTGGAAGGGGGCCTGTTCATAAACCACGTAGACTCATTTTTGAAAATCTCCCCCTCCCCGGCTATTAAGCATTGATAAAAATATTGTTTTCCCACTGAAGTAAACCACCGTCACACTTTTTGAGTGGCGCCAATAACATCCTTACGGTTGGTTTCAATTGGTCCAAATCGTTATTTAAACTACCTTGTCTGACTAAGAAATATTCACCAACACACTTTGTAAGAGGCACAAGCTGTTGATATAAATCAATATCCAAATCCAAATTATTAAAAATTGCCTCATCTTTCCAATAAAAACATACCACCAGACTGTGTGAGTGGCCCCAACAGCTTTTTATCTATTAAATTAAATCGGTCCAAATCGGCCCTCGAACGTTTTTCAATAACATTGCCAATATACACACTTAGAAATTATGAATTTTAAACGAGACGTTATTCATGTTTCAACAAAATTCGGGGAACGTAAAGAAAGATTTCGTGTTAAATTATGTCTCCTAAAACTGACACATACGCAATTCGACAAAAGATGTGTTTGATTGAATTTATTTTTTCCACTCATTCTTATGTGCTAAAGGATGCTTGCATGTGTCGGTCTCAGGGGACAGAAATTTACATGACATTTTGGTAATGTGTATATCATCCATCACTTTTTGTGAGAGGCCCTAGCAACAGCCTTATTTTTGACATAAATCGGTCCAAATCGACTCTCAAGCGTCATTAAAAAATACCTTGTATTTCCAATGAAAAACCACTATCACATTTTGTGACTGACCCCAACGGCATCCTTACCGTTGGTTTAAATCAGTATTAATATTTAATTCTATGATTTAAAGTGATTTCTCGTGGAAGAGCAGAGCATTTCTCGGCTTCCAACAAAGCGAGTATAGTGTCAACACATTCCTGCCCTTTCCTTATCTGGTTGAGGTTTAATCACCAGTTTTTAAACATTGAGGATGTACACTGATAGGCAAAATAAAGTGCCCACCTCATCGTTTTTTCAATTTCTCTCATTTACTTGGTTCAAATTAAAGTAAACACACTGTATTTTTTTTTATTATCTTATTTTTTATATTCTTTTTAAGTTTCACTTATGGAATACTGAAAAAAAAGGAGTTTTACTTGAAGAAAACAAAAATCAATTTGTGTTGAAAAAAAAAACAGTGACAAAATAAAGTGCCCACTTCAAAAATCGATATGTTTTCAATAAGTTTCCATTGGAAGACCCCTCGATTGTTTATGTTTTGATATTTTGACATGTTTTGAAGCAAACGGCTCAACCTGGTGCATTTGTATACGTGATCGCATTTGATTCAATTGAAAAAAATGGAGAACGCAGTGCTTTCGAAAGCAATTCCCTTGTGTATCCGAAAATTGGTCGTTCGTGATGTGCAAAACGGTGAATCGCGCCGGGCTATCGCTAAGAAGTACAGTATCAGTAAGGCAGCGGTTGGCAAAATTCTTCTGAAGCTTAAAACGTTTGGATCAGTGGTGGATCGCCCTGGCAGAGGCAGGAAGCGGAAAACGGATGCGAGAACGGACACCAAGATCATGCGCGAAGTCAAGAAGAACCCGAAGGTAACTGTCCGCGAGATCAAGGAAACCCTTCAGTTATCAGTTTCCGGTCGAACTGTTCGTCGCCGTCTCGTAGCACAGGGGTTGAATAGCAAACTTGCCGGGAAGCGCCCAATTATCAGCAAGGCAAACAAAGCCAAACGGCTTAAGTTTGCTAAGGAGAATGCTGATAAGCCCCTAGAGTTCTGGAAAACGGTTCTCTGGACGGACGAATCAAAATTCGAGCTGTTTAACCGAAAGCGGCGGGTTCGTGTTTGGTTCAGATCGGGAGAGGAGCTTCAGGAGCGCGACATCCAAGGCACGATGAAGCATGGAGGAGGAAATGTGATGGTCTGGGGGTGTTTTTCGTGGGGTGGAGTGGGAGCATTGTGAAAATCGACGGGATAATGACGGCAGATTCTTACATCAACATCCTGCGAGAAAATCTGGAGGTTTCGCTGATCCAGACGGACCTTGAAGAGAAGTTCGTATTCCAGCAGGACAACGACCCGAAGCATACTGCCAAGAAGACCAAGTCTTTCTTCCGGTCTTGTCGGATCAAAGCGCTGGAATGGCCTGCACAAAACCCGGACCTCAATCCCATCGAGAATTTGTGGGCGATTCTCGATGCCTGGGCTGACAAAACTGGTGTTACCAATAAAACTAACTATTTTGAAGCCCTGGAGCGCGCCTGGGAAGAGCTAGATCCACAGCACCCTAAAGAACCTAGTCGAGAGCATGTCGAAGCGCCTGCAGGAGGTCCTGAAGGCCAAAGGAGGACATATCAGTTATTGAAATGCTTTTATTTTACTTTAATTTATGTTTTCTGTAGCCTAAATGAAGTGGGCACTTTATTTTGTCACTGTTTTTTTTTTCAACACAAATTGATTTTTTTTTCTTTAAGTAAAACTCCTTTTTTTCAGTATTCCATAAGTGAAACTTAAAAAGAATATAAAAAATAAGATAATAAAAAAAAATACAGTGTGTTTACTCTAATTTGAACCAAGTAAATGAGAGAAATTGAAAAAAACGATGAGGTGGGCACTTTATTTTGCCTATCAGTGTATTCGTTACGAAAAATTTCTCGACTCCCTGGACATAGGGTATGATTGTACTTGCCACATAATCATGCTAATGCAAAAATGGTACCTGGCATCGAAAGCTCCCAATCAATAACTGTGGAAGTGCATTTAGAACACTAAGTTGAGAACAAGCAATAAGCTAATTGAGAATGTAATAAGCTTGAAACGCCAAGAAAGAAGAAGGAAGGGGATGTCATGGGCAACAAATGAGCTTAACTGTGAGAATTCATACAAAATAGATACTTGATGCTTGACTACATTGCACGAAGGCCATTTATAACAAAGAGACATCAAATTCGAATCGAACTTACCGTAGATCTAGATAGGTGAGCGAGTGCAGTCCCCGGACCGTGTCCGGTATCGAGCGTATCGTATTATGAAAGACGAGTAGGCGTTCGAGGAAGGCCAACGATGTGATGTCTTCTGGCAGTTCGCAGAACCGATTGCGGGACAGATCTGTGGATGAGAAACAAGCGAAAAAATGATGAGTAAATTATATGACGTTTTTGTTTTGTGGGTGGGTGATTGGATGGATACGTCCGAATGCGTACGTGATTTGGCTGGAGAAACGATTTTCATCTTCTAAATCACGTGCGTAACGGCTTCCCAGCTAGAAGATTCGGCATGCTCCAAGCGACGCCCTACGGCCTTCCAATTCGAGATTAACGAATTGAAGCAGAAATAAACTGTAATCTTTACTGCTTATTTTAATAGTTTTATTACTTCCCCAGCATCGACAAATTTCCTCCGTTAGTACTGGGTGTTATTAACTTCCAATTAGGCAATCTGCGGTTTCTCCTCTTTCATGTTTGCTCGATTATGTTTCCGTACCGCTAAACGGATGCTGTCGTTACACCCAGAATAGCATGGAAATATTCCAGAGCATTTTTCAACACCAAGTGAGCGTTTCGTGAAAAACCGCCATGTGAAATAGATGCATGAGCAAAGATCTCGGTGTAATATCAAGTGAAACATAGAGATTAACGATGATGTTCTTTAAAGCCTATGTTGTAACAGTTTTATCGCATCCCCATCGTTATTATTAGCAACGGTTCGAGAGGGAGAAGATGTAATGAAACTCCAATTGACCTTAATTGATTGAATCACGATGGCGCTCAGTTGATTATTCTTCCGGTTTCTCGTTCTCCGGAACGCCTTGAAGGAAAATGTTTCCCCACAAAGAACATTTGAATTTTGATATCATTCGACTCCACTCAACCGCATTGCGAGATCTTTTATTGTCCAACCCATTCTCAAATGGAATCAATCATCCCGTTGGACAAGCTCTCCGGTGAGACAAGCTGAAAAATTACATTTAAAAACCCGCATAAATCTGCACCTATAGACCATTCTCTGCGCTGGAGCTTGGACGTAATCCAGACAGTGGCTTATTTTATGCTAATCAGTGACGTGAAATCAGAGAAAATGGTCTGCTGTACGCGCAAGCTCTCGGTGTTTCAAAGGGCTACAGCCTCGAATCAGAGCGAGCAAAAAGTTGCCCCATCAACCTTCGCATCATCGACCATTATGTCGCTATCAACGGCAAGAAAAAGAAATCCCTCCGACAATGAAAGCATGCATCTTGTTCTCAAGGAACTTCAGGATTGAATTATTATGTTCTGTCTTCAGCAGACAGAACAGTGGCGCTTACAAGAACACACGATCGCTCGACTGTATCGAATGAAAACATGCGACGAGTGGCGTAAATTGTCTCTGAAGAGGGATGGATTGTCATACACGCAGAAAATTTGCATGTGCAAATAGCTTTTCTAGTTGGTTTGAATTCCATCAGAAGTAAAATAAAATGACTTTGAACTGCGGTGCATAATTTCACTTCACTTTATTCAAAGCATATGCAAAACGTCACTGCCATGCGTTACAATATTGATGCAAAGTTGATAGAATTTACGCCTACGGATGTCACGCTCGCAATTAACATCTCCTCTATCATCATCTTCGTCCGCGTCGCATCGTTGTTGGCAAAACAGCACCGACGAAACCATTTGTGGAGCATTTCGTCAAACCGCCAGTTTTGTTTCCTCCCCCATGGTTACTGCTTCCCGATCAGAACTCTGAAACTGCGCTATTGAACCATTGTAGTCGTATATCTTGACCAGGACTGGAATTGAATCCTGGAAACTTACATAAAAAAATCGGAACTTAGGTATATAAAATAATCCATAAGCTTGTTGATCTATACAGCACAAGAGACATCCGTCGCATCATTCGTGACTCGCGTCTGTATCGCGGTATTGCACACGCGTCGGGCATAAAATTATGATAAAAGCGAGAATGAATCGCATATCTGATGAGGGCTGAAATGTTAATGGGTTCGGAAATGTGTTACCATTTTAAATCTAGTGGATCAGGCGTTCATTTTCAGCTTTTTTGGCAGCAATAATAGATTGGCAAATTTCAAAAATATTTGTAGATACTAACTTTACGAAACTCAACATTGCATGATGGATAAAGAGATTTCATCCAATCGAAGTTTTGTGTGACGAGAGATTTTTTTTTAAATGCTTAATGCACCACTCCACATTTCTTTTTCTTTTTTCAAAAGAGCGAACATAACAATGAGAGATTCTCTCCTCACTCTTTCTCTTTCAATAATAACAGCGTCGATGTTAAACTTTAGTGGGATTATTTAGTACAGATTTGAAGACAACAGTGGTGGCTATCACATTATAAAACAGTTTATCTAAAAACGAATAGATTTAGTCATGAACGAAAGAGAAAATAAACAGAGAGAAACACTCAATGTTAGATTCGCTTTAACGAAAAAAGTTTCTAGAATTGTTTTGACGAATTTCCTGTTTTTTAAACTTATCTATCATATGCCATATACACCGTGTCCAATATATTCTCATACAAAATAAAACTCTATTTATTTCAAATCGATAATCCAGATTTGATTGATAACTTTACCCATTATATTGCAATATAATACTGATCATCTACAGCAGATGTTTTAGAATAACACCGCCTTTAACCTTCTTGACCAGCTCCAGACGTTTTTCGAAACCGTAACCATCACCAGGGCGGCACGCACGACTTCCATCGGCATTTCGTCCCAAATTCTTTTGATTACGGTTTTGAATTGGTTCATATTAGACGCCCTGTGGTCATTTACCTTCGCCAGCAACGAAATAATCCAAGGGTTTCAGATCTGGTGAACTAGGAGGCCATTCATTCTTATCCAAAAAGTCGGTCAAATTTTCTCGGCACCAGCCCTCAACGTGATTTGCAGTATTCGATGGCGCTCCGTTTTGCTGAAACACATAGTGATCATCTGAAAACACCTCTTGTGCATATGACTTGACAAATTTCTCCAAAACTTCCGTTTTATAATATACGGCATTCACTTTAACGCCTTTTTCGATGAAAACCAGTGGTAATTTGCCTCGCTTGCAAATTCCTCCCCAAACCATCACTGACGTAGCACTTTGGAACCGTGGAATATTCCTATCACTCTCTGGAACAGTTCTCGAAGAGAGAGCCCACAATCTGTCGTTCTGGGCATTGTGGGATTGTTGCAATACGAATAACTTTTCGTCGGAAGAGATAAATTCTTCCCCACCGTGCCGCGACAAAAGCAGACTTGCTCTTTCGAGTCGTTTCTGCTTGGAAGGTTCCGAAACTCCGTGAACCTTACGTTTCTTGAAAGCTTGGAATCCAAGGTCATTTTGCAGTATATTGTGCATTGACGATCTCGAAACATTCAGATCTGCGGCCATTCTACGTACAGAGCGCTGTGATTTTCGTCTAATCCGTTCCCTGACCACTTTAACAACTCGTGCAGTCCGCACCGTACGAGTACGACCGGATTTCTTCCGGTCATCCAACGAGCAGGTGCCACGGTACCTTCGGATGGTTTGGTACACAAAATCCCGCTTAACTCCGAGTATCCCAAGAGTATCCTTACTGTTAGTTCGAATCGGTTCAAACTGGATTTCAACCGTAGTTTTGAAATTTGTTGGTTTTTTTTTTAATTTTTTTTTCAATAAAATAATTTACCAACACACTTTCCGAGTGGTCCCAACGGCATCCATACTGTTGGTTTGAATCAGTACTATTTTTTAAATACATTGTTTGTGCATCTTCTTAAAACCGAATAAATGGAGAATGATCTGAAAACAAAGTTTAACGAGAGTTCTGCGTGTCATTTATCAAAATAAACTCTGCTGCTAAACCATCCTAACCCATCCTACCATCCTAACATCGCAGGATTTCTCGTGGAGGTGCAGAGCATTCCTTGCCTTGCAATAAAGCGAGTATCGCTTCAACACATCCATACCGATTTCCATCTTTGGCTAAATTGTTGAGGAAAAGATTTCTCGCGATCACAGGTAATAAATATTTCCATTTGTCATCATGTCGAAGAGCTAGAATTATTAGAACACAAAGTTTGGTTTTCCCATAGTCATTCCCATATAAACTTCCAAGGGCCAGTGCAGTACCAGTCAGGACCTGATTAAGAATCAGCTGAATCTATATTTTAAACCGCCCTTATTTGAGTTCAATTGATTGCGAACACGAACAGCACTGGCCCTATGAAATTTATATGGGAATTATTATTGAAAAACCTAACATTATGTTCTCATCTTCCTAGCTTATTGGCATAATGACATTCGAAAATGTTGGACATTTGAGCCTACGGGCAACAACTTTTCCGAAGTACTGGAATTCAATGGAACGTCAAGTTGATTAATTGTTAATTAATTTCTGAGCCAAAAACTTTCTGATATGAATCATCCAAAGCTTCCAAGTCAACATTGTTTGCCTGGTGAATGATATAGAGGGCGAAAACGAAATTATTGCAACACTTACAACTGGCTGTAACTTTTTTCCAACGACAGAAATTAACCAAATTTTGCACAAGTCCTGTTTGAAGTTTATATTGTACATGATGAAAGTGAGTCACGCGATAAAAAATGTTTTCCGCTCACATGGAAATTCCGGAGCTGTCGTGCTTTGGGAAAACAAATCTACAAATCTGTAATTTAAACGTCTTAAGAGTACTAAAAAGGTTAAACGAACTGTTGACTTTGGATCATAAGCGCGGAGCAGCATGAAGGAAGATGTAGGGAAAAATTAAGGGTGATTTCAAGCAAATTTGGGAAATTTCAACAAGTGATGTTTCCAAAAAGGTCGGCGTTTCGCAAAGTTACGGCCGGAAGGTCACGTTGAACGGCAGCAAACTGCCAAGACTCGTGTTATCCATCACATACCTCAAACATTCCTCAAAGCTGATCTAAAACAAATTCCAGCACATGAGGTTTACACCGGAAAAGATGAATTCAAAGTGAATGAGCGTTTCAAAATCAATAAATTGTAGAAATTCGAATCGATAAGCCTCATTTGGCAGGCTATCTGCTCCTGTGGAGAGTTAAGTGAAATTTGAATCACAACAAGCACCATCAATGGTGAAATTTACAAGGCTGAATGCCTCCAAAAATATCATTCGCCATTTCTAGAGCAGCACAAAAAAACACTATTTTGGTCGGATTTAGCTTCATGCCACTATTCTAAAAGGGTGCTGGAATGGTATGAGACTAATTCGGCCATTTTGTACTCAAGAACATGAATGCACCGAGCTGCTCTAAACTGCGTCCAATCGAAACATATTGAGCCATTATGAAGCGGGAACCCATTAATATCAAGGTGAAAGTTAAGGATAAACATGAGAAAAGGGTAGCGGATACAATTATAGTACCTCTTATGGATGAAGTGAAGCGAAAATGTCGAAAATTTTACAAAACAACCTTCAATAACTTAGGCAGTGCATTTCAACTGAGCTTAATAAATGTATGAAACTACTCTGCAAATTCGGTTTTTATCCGATAAATACATGAAATTTTATAGCAAATTAACTGTATTGTAATAATTTCACGTTCGCCCTTTATTAGCCATAATTTTTAGCTCTATTATCGACAGCAGATACAGCAATGTTGCCTGCAGAATTGTTAAAGGAGCATGTAGTTTTATCATTAATATCAAATTATGTCGTCGTTCAATCAAAAATTGGTCGTCAGTAAAGTGGTTGCTGGACAGTTTTCGTAGGCACAGATATTAAATATCTTCGTATGCATTATGCCAACGAGCTATGAGGATGAGAACACAAAGTTTGGTTTTCCCATAGTAATTCCCATAAAAAATTCAAAGGGCCAGTGCAGTTTGAGTTCGTAACCAGATGAGCTCAAATTTGGAGAAAATCATCTGGACGGTATTTGGAATCGATTGAGTGGCTGAAGCTGAATCTATACTTTGAACAACCCTAATATATATTCATGAGGTTCTTGCAACCATCTCTGAGGTGATTAATAAGCATCTTAGACCTGAAGGGCACAGAAGCCAAGGGGGTCAATGACAGAAAGGCCGGAATTGAGTGAAGTGTGCCAAAATACTATCAATGCTGTCAAAGCAAATTCAGTGAGACTTGAGCTATATTACAACGAACAGAAAAATTACCCGTTTTAAATACTATATACAATTAGTGAAGGATCGAGCTATAGGTACGCACAAACTTTGAAGCTTGTGTTCTCGAAATTGAATTTTGCAACTCTTGGCTTTTAAGCCCATTTGAAACTACTATTCGCACAATAGTCTGGTATGGTTGTTTGGCCTGGTTTTCTCTTTTTTCTGGTTCCACTTAAAGCTTGAATATCCAGAGTTCTCCAGACAGTACTTAGGAACTAGTGACATGATAAAGCTAGAAGATTTTTTATCTAGCTATTATTTCAAATCCTAAAATCCAAAACTGGTCGTAGCGTTTCACCAACTAGCTCTCCAAAGCCAACGAAGGCGCCTACGTATCATCATTATTAGACACTTACACGCCTTCCACGACATCAAAATCTTCGTCTATACTCCAAAAACCTCACTTCAATTGATTAAAAGTTGCATGAGAGAAAAGTTATGAATGAAAACTGCGAAGGCGTCCTTCACGGTTAGACTTAACCGCAAATACCGGTTTCGAATTATGACCAATCTAAATTACGCTGGCTGAACAGCGCCACATCAGAATCAGGTTTACTATATGGGCCCAGTTCGGAAACACGTGGAAAGAAGGCGTATATTGCGATGTCGCTAGGTTGTTTAGCCCTCTAACAATATTAGGACCAGCGTTGCGGCGCGGAGCATAATTTAGGGAATCCCACGCTCGCTTGCACCAGACTCCCAACACCCACTGGATCGATTGAAGCATAAACAAAAAAAATTTTGGACAGGCTAAAATAAGACACCGGTGGCATCAGTCAGATTGCCATTGAAAAATGTTGGACATGTCGCTTTTTTATAGGTCGAGATTGATGGCAAGCAAAGGCACGATTGCCATTGGATACGACGTGCGATTATATGGTTAAACATTCCAGCGATGGGAGACGAAATTTTAAGCTGGATCACGTGGTGAGAAGAGAGATTTATCATTCGATATTTTGGCAGTGCTTTTGTCGCATTGCTGTAGAAAAAAAAAACATTGATGGAAATGTGTTTCCGATCTCATTTTAGTGGGACATCTCCGATAAATCAAAATGTTAAACAATGGGTTCTCTTTAATGGAAAATATAGGATTTGGGTCCTTGTCTGCGTTCGCCAAGTGTAATCACTTCCGCATATTGAATAATTCATCTAAATTCCACACCTGAGACCAGCAGTAACGACGGGTTCCATATCAATTTTAATATTTATGAATCTCTTCCCCAACTGATGCAATTTCAGCTCTCAACCGAGTCACCTCCGAAAACAACTAACCAACACGTAGGAATATTACTTGTTACATTTAGGGAATGATAAACCACCCTCCTCCCTAACCCAAGTCAAATAAATCCATCAGAATGGGTTTGCAGCGTCGTCAGCTAAAGAAACTCAATGGAACAAAAAATAACTGCAATTTTATCGCCGTGCGAAATTTGTGGTTTTGCACAGGAAACCATAGAAACGTTCATTGTGACAAACTGTTGTGGTTCGGATTATTTTTTCTAAGCCCAACCATGGTTATCAAGTT
Source organism: Aedes koreicus (assembly GCA_024533555.2). Taxonomy (NCBI): domain Eukaryota; kingdom Metazoa; phylum Arthropoda; class Insecta; order Diptera; family Culicidae; genus Aedes; species Aedes koreicus. The sequence continues at coordinate 157,658 of JAHHFK020002455.1, read as the reverse complement.
TTAATTAAATGTCAACCGGTCTTCGTTTCGCCTTGCTTTTCAATTGGGAAGAATCTTTCCGCGACTTAAAAGTGAATGAGAGCATCGCGGGAAGCATATTTACTCAGATCGGAAGCAGTAATTTTTCGAGAGGAAATTAAATATCCTAGGTGCAATTCACTTTCCCCTCATGCGGGGAATGCCCGGGAATGAGTCCATAATAGATGCTCGATGAAACGGTGTACAAACATCGACTGCCTTCCGTCGGATGCAGTAGATCTGTTTTTGTTTCACTATCTCCGTCTTCTTTTTCCACGGCAGAATCCACGAGATATACCGATTCTAATTGATTCTTCCCGTATCGTTCGGAAGATGCTTTTCTGCCTCCACCCAACACGCACGTGTCAAAACAAGCAGAGCCACATGTCAAAGCACTGACAAGGAATTAACAAGTGGAAAACGAGATCCCAATCAAAAGCCTTTCGTTCGGGGAAATTCGATACAAATCAATTTTCGTGGTCGGAAGCACTAATCGGCTTTCCCGCGCACACACACACACACACACAGGTTCTGCCAACACTCCCCTCCCACCCGTCCCCACACGGCCCCAACGTCCGTTCGACACCGCGGCCGCCGACGCACGCAGATCCACCGGTCAATCCCCATATTCTCGGCTGCTGCCTCCTTATTTCTTCATGTATATAAACGCTCGTGCGTGTTGGAATAAATGTATATATACTCTTGGAATATTTTCCTTCTAGACATATTTTATAACGCAAAAGAGAAGAATGGGGTTTAGAGGAGAAAAAGACTACAAATATTTTTACTATTTTTCACTGAAAAATAATAATAAAGTAAATATGAGAGATTCAAATCATTTTGCGATTGTTCAAGGCAAAAATGAGGGGGGGAATGAATTTCTCAACCTAACTTTCTAAATTTCCTACTTCCTGCATTTTTACACTGAATTTTTTTTACAGGGAATCGAGTCGACTTTGATTTTTTCGATAGCTACACAGAAAAAAAAGCGTTTCCGAAAATGAAAACGGACCATGAACTAGTTCACGTTTTCAGGATTTTTCCCTTTAAACGTTATTTAGTTCATGATTACGTGATTCAGTTCACGGTGTATTTTTGCTTGTTCTCGAAATCATGATTGCAGTTTACGGATCTGGGCACGGATTTTTTTTTCCGTATATTATCAATTCCCCCACGCCCCACTCCACTTCACAACATCCACATCCCCCCTCCACCAACCCCCCCCTCCGAGTCCCAAAAACACCCGCCACAACAACCCCAGCCCCCCTGTTCCCCCCCTCAGCATAAGTTTTTTTTCCTTTCCCTTCCTACCCGCCCCCCCCCCCCACCCCCCCCTCCCCCCCCACACCACCCCCCAACCTAATACCACCTCATGTTTTCATTCGTCTCACCTTTTCCCTAAAATCTGAAACGAAAGGTACAAAATACAAGTCGCTGCTTGGCGAGTGTATGAAATCGATTTCGGAACACGAAGGTATAAATCACCTCTTCTTCGCTGCCTTCGCTGGAACTGCAGACGAAAATGCTAAATCAGGAAAACATGCTGACGGGAGATCTGCAAATGGCATTTCCCCTTACCATTTTTCATTTGGCCCGAAGGGGTGTGTCAGACAATTTGTGAAACAAAATGGAATGAATATTTTATTAACTGCTTTTGGTGATTTGATTTTCCAACCCGGCGAATAATCAGTGTGGCATTCGTGTTGAAAGTCAATCGGAAGAGTCATGTGTTGCCTTATTGGAACGGGACAAATTGAGGTTTTGTGTTCGTTGAATTGCTGCAACATGGCGAAAGAATGCATCGGAAGAAATTGATCGAGAATAATATTTAAGGCAACTGGAATTTGAATACTTGAGTTAGGTTGAGTATGAAAAGAAATTTTCAAACTCAACTAGGATGGGTGAAGCCACTCAGAAAAAAATTAAGTGGGCTGTTCGAACGGAAGAGAGATATATATAAGGTAGAAGCATCAAGGCTGTTATATAAGTAGGCCAGGATGGCCACTCAAATTAAGAATTTGAATTGCTGTTTTTTTTCTTCAGTTGTTGGACATACTTTTCTCGGTAAGAATAAGTCAGTATAATATGACTAAATATTCTGAATATACGGATTCTGCAACGACATGATGAAACCAAAACTACTTCTTGAGATTTCAGGTGAATTTTCAACATAGTTTTCAATTCATAACAACAAAACAAAACCAACAACGTTAGGACGAAAACCAAGTGAGTCGAAATCGTTTTATCTAAAACATAGATCATTGAAAAATTCAAACCGAACAAGCCGTGAACATATACCACCGTAATAAGTAAACTAATTATGGTTGTAGAGATGCTAACACCAATAAGTGCTCTATACTATCTGAAAAATCCCTGAAGTTTAGGTCATCAGATTATCAATCATTGCGAGTTAGGGTAACGGGATGTAATGTTAGCCTAGCTCCTTTATTCGGCGTAATTTGTACCAAATATGTCATTAATTCGGCGATAATCACCAAAATCATGTTGCTATCAGGATGACCTATTAATTTCGAAGCAATTGCGACATTATTAATCAAATCATAGTTGTTAACTTCCGCGTAATCAAATAACACGCAATCCCGCCATGAAAGGTATTTTGCGAGATTTGCAAAAACAAATTTGACAACGCTTCTCTGCCCTGTAGAACAAACAATTTGAAAATAATGTGTCAAAACTAGACCCGAGTTGCAAACCCCTTTGGAAACTCTCCAAAATTTTGAAAAAACCTCAAAAGCCTATTCCAGCGCTCAAAGAAGGTGATAAAATATTGCTAACAAATGTGGAAAAAGCTCAAACTTGCTAAGCAGTTTGAGAGTTCCCATAATTTCAGTTTGGGTCTTACAAGTCCTATTGAGAATCCGGTTGCTCGTGATTATCTGAATATTTCCACCCGGGAAAATATTTTTGATGAATCCTGGGGCACTGATTTGGATGAACTATAACTAAAAAGTTCAAAAATATGAAAGCCCCAGGTGATGATTGAATTTTCTATATACTCATCAAAAAAAACTCCCAGTGAGTACTTTGTCTTTCATAGTAAAAATATTCAATAAATGTTTTCATTTGGCATACTTTCCTAATAAATGGAAAAATGCCAAAGTTGTTCCAATTTTGAAGCCCGAGAAAGATCCAGCTGAAGCTTCTAGCTACAGACCAATAAGTTTACTTCCTTCAATAAGTAAACTTTTTGAAAAGATAATTTTGAATAGAATGATGCTTCACATCAAACAAACTCAATTTTTCCAGATGAGCAATTTGGATTTCGCCATGGCCATTCAACTACTCATCAACTCTTAAGAGTTACTAAATTAATTCGTTCAAACAAATCTGAAGGCTGCTCAACTGAAGTTACTCTTGGGGGCGACCCTGGCGTAGTGGTCAACATCCATACCTCTCACGGCAAAGTCACGAGTTCAAATCTCACCCCCGGACAAGTTACGAAAATACCCAAAAGAGGTATTTGAGTGACTACCACGGGAGATGAACCAGCCCGAGGCTGAAAATCTCGATAATCAAGATAAAAAAAAAAAAAAAGTTGCTCTTCTAGCCATAAAAAAAAGCATTCGGCTTTGTTTGGCATGAAGGTTTGGTTGCTAAATTGAAAAACTTTAATTTTCCGCTCAATATTATGAAAATAATTCAAAATTGTTTAACTGACAGAACTCTGCTGGTAAATTATCAGAATTCCAGAATTGTTAGAGCTGGAGTTCCTCAGAGCAGCATTCTTGGGCCAATATTATAAAACATTTTTACTTCCGACCTCCCTGATTTGCCTCAGGGTTGCCAGAAATCCTTGTTTGCCGATGACACAAGCATTTCCGCTAACTGCAGAAAAGTTTAGACATTTTCTTCTCTTATTTACAGACATGGAAAATTTCTCCCAACGCTTCCAAAGCTCAACTTATAATGTTCCCACATAAACCTAGAGCTTCCTTTTTGAAACCTAGTAGTAGTCACATAGTTACTATAAACGTTGTTCCAATTTTTTGGTCAAGTCAAGTGAATTACCTTGGTGTGGTACTTGATCAAAATTTAAATTTTAAAGATCACATTGAAGGCATTCAAGCCAAATGTAATAAATATATAAAATGTTTATATCCTCTTATAAACAGAAAATCCAAACTTTGTCTGAAGAACAAACTACTAATATTTAAATAAATTTTTAGACCGGCCATGCTTTATGCTGTTCCAATATGGTCTAGTTGTTGTGCTACCAGGAAAAAAAATACTTCCAAGGATTCAGAACAAAGTTCTGAAGATGATTTTGAAGCTGCCTTCTTGGTACAGTACTAACGAAGTACATAGAATTTCGAATGTTGAGACTTTAGAACAAATGTCCAACAAAATAATTAATAATTTCAGACAAAAATCGTTGCAATCTTCTTTTGCAATGATTAATTCCCTTTATGCTTAGTTAAAAAAGTTTTCAGTTTTAAGATTATTATTGTTACACTGACACGCAGGGATAAAAACCTATTTAAAATACTGAACTGCTAAGCCATGAAAAATGTAAACAAAATTAGGTACATATTTTAACAATTAAGGTTGATACGTTACGGTAGTAGTTGGAGCACCTAGATTAACATGAAATGTAAATATTAATAAAATTCGAACAAATAAAAAGCTAAAAAACCCCCCCCCCAATTGACCCCTACCACCACCCCAACCAATTATACTCCATCCCATCTTCTTTTTTTTTTTCCTATGGAAGACAAGGAAAATTTTAAGTAACACTTGAGAGCTTATTTTGACCGAGTTAAACCAATAGTAAATATGGTATTGGGGACACTCAAAACGTGAGGTGGTTGTTTTCCACAGGGAAGACAATGTATATCATGAGCCTGAGAGCCGATTTTTACTCATTTAAACCACCAGTTAGGATTCTGCTATGGCCACTCACAAAGTACGATAGGGCTTTATCGTTGGGAAAATACTTCATCAATTTGTACAACTACAATCAATGATCTATTTTACCAGTGGAACTTATATCTACATCAAGCAAGTTGAACGTTCTAAAGAGCAATCTATTCTTATTCACCTTAACCGAATCAATACGGAGGGGACATATGTGACACAAGATTAAAATTCGGCTTAAAAAATTATAAAAAAAACTCAATTAGGAAAAATATTGAACAGGTATGGTAACGGACACAATGTTGATCTAGATCATTTCAGATCTTGATGTTTTACATGATGGACAAGAAGGTTTAGAGTGTTTTGACCGTACTTCGTAGTTGTTAAAGCTACAATCAAAATCTTAACACCGTTGCAGATATATTACATTATTCTCAGAATGTCTACGGTACTCTAAACTATTCTTGAGCTCAGGTGTTTTTCATGATCAACAAATCGATTTACACCGTGTTCAATGTATTCTCATACACTTTTTCCTTGCATTGGTGTCGTGCAACTACTCAACAAGCTTCACGTATGTGTTGGTGTAGTTTTGCACTATGTTTATACAAACGCTTTAAGGTTATGTCCGAAGGTACTGGGACGCCTGCTCGTTGGATGGCCGGAAGAGATCCGGTCGTACTCGAACGGTGCGGACTGCACGAGTTGTTAAAGTGGTCAGGGAACGGATTAGACGAAACTCACAGCGCTCTGTACGTAAAATGGCCGCAGATCTGAATGTTTCGAGATCGTCAATGCACAATATACTGCAAAATTACCTCGGATTCCAAGGTTTCAAGAAACGTAAGGTTCACGGAGTTTCGGAATCTTCCAAACAGAAACGACTCGAAAGAGCAAGTCTGCTTTAGTCGCGGAACGGTGAGGAAGAATTTATCTTTTCCGACGAAAAGTTATTCGTCTTGCAACAATCCCACAATGTCCAGAGCGACAGATTGTGGGCTCTCTCTACGAAAACTGTTCCAGAGAGTGATAGGAATATTCCACGGTTCCAAAATGTTGCTTCAGTGATAGTTTGGGGAGGAATTTGCAAGCGAGGCAAATTACCACTGGTTTTCATCGAAAAAGGCGTTGAAGTGAATGCCATATATTATAAAACGGAAGTTTTTGAGAAAGTTGTCAAGCCATATGTACAAGAGGTGTTTGTAGATGATCACTATGTGTTTCAGCAGGACGGAGCGCCATCGCATACTGCAAATCTCGTTCAGGGCTGGTGCCGAGAAAATTTGACCGACTTTTTGGACAAGAATGAATGGCCTCCCAGTTCACCAGATCTGAATCCCTTGGATTATTTCGTATGGTCATACATGCTGACGAAGGTAAATGACCACAGGGCGTATAATATGAACCAATTCAAAATCGCAATCAAACGAATTTGGGACGAAATGCCGATGGAAGTCGTGCGTGCCGCCTGTGACGGTTTCGAAAAACGTCTGGAGCTGGTCAAGAAGGTTAAAGGCGGTGTTATTCCAAAACATGTGCTGTAGTTGATCAGTATTATATTGCAATATAATGGGTAAAGTTATCAATAAAATCTGGATTATCGATTTTAAATAAATAGAGTTTTGTTTTGTATGAGAATATATTGGACACGGTGTACGAGGACCCCACCATACTTATGAGTTGGTAAAGCATGGACATTATAGCACCATTATTGTCATATTACAGTATTCTCTGAATATCACGGCACTCCAAACTATTCTTGAGTTCAGGTCATGGTGTTTTGCATGATAGCAAGGCGATTTACGAGGTTTTCATCGCACTTATGAATTGGTAAAGCTCTATGGGACATTATAGCACAATTATTGTCATATTACAGTATTCCCAGAATATTTATGGTGCTCCAAACTATTATTGAGTTTAGATCTTGATGTTTTGCATGATCAACAAGGTGACTTACGAAGTTTCCATCGTACTTATGAGTTGGTAAAGGTCCATGGAACATCATTGCACAATTAAAGTAATTATAGGCCATCCCTTGTCGTTTTGTATAAACTCATTCTTCAACCTAGAAAAATTCCGACGAATAACGTAGTGCAGCTATTGCTTTGTTCAAATCAGAAAAAAAGCAGAAGGATACTATTCGGGAGCTAGCCAGTTTGTGTGGAGAAGTTTTGTAAACCGTACAATCAAAATATACCTGGAAACCAGCTCTACTAAAACGTGGTACGGTGGTGGACTTCAAGTCACAGCAACTACGCCTGCCAAGGTGAAGAAACGCTTGTAGAGACATACGCGTCGAAGTTCCAATCAACTGGCGAAAGATCATTATATAAAGCCTGTCCACGATAAATTTTGACACTTTTCTTTCAGTGTAGATTTTGAATTATTTCACGTATTGCTGAAACGTTTCGCTTATATGACAGCTTAAACCATCCACTTTATTTTGTGGTACAAGATGTTTACCTTTTTGTTACATTCAGTCCAATCAAGAGGGGAAGAGCGCAAACGCATTTTATACACACTACCAAAATGTCATGTAAATTTCTGTCCCCTGAGACCGACACATGCAAGCGTCCTTTATCACGTAAGAATAAGTTCAAAAAGATGAGAAAATAAATTCAATCAAACACATCTTTCGTCGATTTGCGTATTTGTCAGTTTCAAGAGACATAATTTTACACGAAATCTGTCTGCGTTCTCCGACTTTTTACAAACATGAATTACGTCTCGTGTAAAATTCATAATTTCTAAGTGTGTACGAACGGCAGCAAAATCCGAATTTATCGGTAGCAGAAAGTAGCGTGTTTTGTGTTTGCAAATCATTTGACCAGCGCTTGACTGTGGATCGGAAGGTTGGCAGTGGAACAAATCGAAAAGTATGCTCCCGACAAATGGACAAGAAGGTGGTAGCCATAATTAGGAAAAGTCCCAATCTTTCTGTGCAAAATGTGGCTCGCAAAGTTGGGAAGTCAAAATCATACGTACAAAAAGTGAAGCAGAGGCAAGTAAAAAAGGTGTCCAACCGTGATGAAAAGCAAATTTTTTTCTGCAAAAAGTCGTGTTAATAGCTTTACACCAATTTTTTGCAAACATTTTCTTGTATCATAATGGACGACGAAACATACGTACTCGAAGACTTTAAACAGCTTCGGGGTCTGCCTTTTTATACCGCAATGCAAAGGAACGCCATTGCTGAGCATTTCCGGGCAAGAAAAGTGTCCGAATTCCCGAAGAAGTATTTGTTTTGGCAGGCCATATGTAGTTGTGGTCGAAAATTTTAAAGATATCGCTCTACCGGCACTATCAATAAGGATGTGTATGAGTAAGAATGTTTGCAAAAGCGGTTGCTACCGTTTATCAGAAGCCACGACTCTACAGCTCTGTTTTGGTCTGATTTGGCCTCTTGTTACTATGCGAAATTCGTCCTGGAATGGTATAAGGTACAAGAGGTCAAATACGTGACAAAAACAGCCAATAAACCAAACTGTCTAGAACTTTGCCCAATAGAGAAATACTGGGCTTTAGTTAAGTGGAAACTCTTCGAAACTAAGAAGAAAGCAAATGGTACCGATGATTTCAAGAGAAGATGGAGAATCGTCACGGCGGGCGTATCTGAGGATACCGTACGGAACCTGATGGCGGGTGTACCGCAGAAAGTTCGAAAATTTTACAGAAATAAGGATTAACATCTTAATCAACTGTTTCTAATGTAGATATAACTATAATTGTGAAATAAACAATCGGTTTTGTTGAATTATGTATAAATTTGTTTTGCTGCTATTATTTTGGTGTTCGAAATTTAACGTGGACAGGCTTAATCGCAGTATCCAACGAATCCTTAAATAAAGGCTTTTGACCAATCCAGGCAACATCCAAAAAGTCCAGGATCATACAATCAAACAAAATAAGGAGCGAGCGATAAGAGCTAAGGCATTGTTGCAAAGCGCCGCGGAAGCAAAGTTGGAAAATATCGTATTACGGAAAGAAAGCTCTTCACTTCCTAAATAAGCAAAGCGATAGAATTTGGTTGACAGAAAAATCCCGAAGAAGTTCTGACGTTTAGACGGCCATTCGACGACAGAAACCTGCTTCTGTGATGGTTTGGGCCGGCTAAGGGCCTAATGGTCGAACTCCACTGGTTTTTGTTTCTGAAATAAACATCAATCAACAAACCTATCAGCAAATGGTTCAACAGAATGTTGTTGAGCCGTCGGCACAAGATCATTTTGGTCCAACACCTTGGGTTTTCCAACAGGACTCCGCAAAGCGAAACAGACTTAACTGTGGATTGCTGAACATTTTCCAGGATTCATTTCTAGCACGGAGTGGCCAATGAATTTGCCAGACTTGAATGCAATGGACTGATTCCATTTCATCAACAAAATCACGTAGATGGAAACATCGTGTTTTGGACGTACATTGAATCGTCGCGTTACGGGACTTTAAATGATGAGTTGACAACCTGGAAGGAGGGTGCAGTCCTCCCAAATTCCCATTTTACGCTTCCACGAGTCATACGATCAAAAACTTCCAGCTGAAACATAGTGCCGCGGTCAATTTGAAAATAGCAAAGTGAGGGGATGCGACTGAAGATGTATTTTTTTATTTTCCATTCTCATTGATTGATTAATTTTAGCATGCTTAGGGATCATCTTTGCATTCTGTTTATCAAAAGAGCATGGAGCAAGAAGACAAGCATCAGAGGTTTGATTTGTTCTTTAGCATTGTAGCATAACATTCACCTTAAAATTTCTTTTTCCCCTTCTTACACCAAAAGAAGGGTATTACGATCGCTTGAAAACTCGACTTTTTATCCGAGGCCCAGAAAGCCGAGTGTCATATACCATTCGACTCAGCTCGACGAACTGAGCACAAGTCTGTGTGTATGTATGTGTGCGTGTGTATATGTGTGTATGTGTATGAGTGTATGTGTGTGCGCGTTACAAATAATGTCACATCGGTTTCTCAGCCATTTGTGAAACGATTTCAGTTCTGTTGACGGCAAATGAAAGCTACAACATTTTCATAGAATGTTATCGATTTTTTTTTCATTCAGATATTTCGTTACGAAGATATGAACGAAACAGTACTTGACGGCCTATTATAATAGTAATCAAACAGTTTAGTCTCCGATTACAAACTTAGCTATTTGTGTATCGATTTTAGTTTTGTTAGCGCCAAATTGAAGTTATAAAATTTTCAAATAACTGGTCAAAACTTCATTATGATTGGATAATCCTTCATGGAGATATGACCAAAACAATACCTGAGAGCACATAATTGCACATAATTCGTTGCAGTTCAAAACCGGAAAACACAATTCGCACTAATCGATCCTGCTTGCATTCTATAGTGTCGCATCTGTTACGTTTTATGACGCATGAGATAGTCAGATGATCACTCAAATTGATTTTCTTGAGATATCACTAGAACATTAAAGTAGTAAAGTTTTGGAACATGTCGAGTGAGGTGAACTGTTGCTCTTTCAAAAAAAAAACAATTTTTTTATTAAAATTTTATCTCTGATAATTGGAATGATTAACTCTGTTTTTCAATTTCTTCAGGGCTATTAAGGTATCAATACATAAATACTTTAAATATATACAGTTTTCCAGTAGCAAACTAGTGGATGTCAGATATATTTAGGACATACATTTATGCACTTACATATAAGTTTAAATAATCGAGATATAGGAGGGAGCCATCAGGGCACTCGATTGAAGCAAATTGTATAGGAAGAGTGGGAATACCAAATCCTCGTTGGCTAACTCTTTTTACTACATATTGGGGTACCCCCTTGTTAAATAGCTCGTCTTTTCGACCAATTGTTCAGTCTTATTGCTGGAATGAGATTCTTTATAATCCCCTGGATACGTATAGCAGATATTGCTTATTGATTCACCCAACTTGTTTTTGGATCTTTAAACTTGAGAAAACATCAATCTTCTTGTAAAGTCAAAATATCACATGTGTACCTAAAAACGGTAACCATACAATCTTGTATTAGTGTTGCCACATTGCAGTTTTTATTTCAGAAAATTGAGTTCGTTGGTGTACGTAAACAACTGGAAAGCTGAAATTTATAAACGTCTGATAAAAAGAGAGAGCTAGAGCTGAACTCAATGGGATTTTCAACTTCTTTGGTTATTCTTCTGAATTTCGTATAAAAATGTTCTTGAAATAAAAAAAATAGGGTCCTCATAAGAAAGAGATTTCAAAGCATAAGATCGTTTTAGATGATAATTGACATGAGAAGATAATCACACAGCTTAACATAGTCTTCTGAGATCGTTGAATTATTTGTTTTTAATTCCGTTGTGATATCTTTATCTGTATCTGTGTGCTTCATTTAATAATCGACAAAGCATTTCTGCCAAAAGAAATTAGCAATGGTATCGGAACATCCAAGCAGAACGAGAAGACTTTTAGGCTGGCTGATTGTGACACACATTTTTTGTCATTACCAAAATGACCAATTTGCCTTCCCGAGCTACTGATCCGGTAATTTAAATATGTTGATCTTTCCATTTCAAAACAAAAAAGTTTTCGTCATACCGCTGTTACCCATTTCACACCATCAATTTTCACTGGTCGATAAATGCCTCCACAACAGGAAATTTGTTTGCCGGTATAATTCATAATAATTTTGAGGCAATCAAAGTTCAATTTTCGTCACCATCGGCTAATGAATACCCTTCCAAATTGACGGACCATGAGCAATTGAGCAAAACTTCCAAACTCATATACTGACACATAAACATCGCCAAACAACGGCCCAACAGCATCACGACCTAAAAGGTGATTTCCTTCACATAGCCGTACGTTGTAATTAATTTTGCAATAATTCAATGCCGCCGGCTGCCAAAGAGCGCATGATCCGGTCAAAGCGGGCACTCGTGTGAATAGTTGCAAGCAGATGATTGAATTCAGGAAACGCATTATTTCAAGAATCATTTAGGCCACTCGTGATCTGCCTCATCTGCCATGAGTACAATATTACGCATAACATCTGCTCTAGAAACCCCGTGGTCAGAACTAAGAACAATCAACGTTATGAGATCGTGTCAAACGCTGCCTGCTGACTCTGGCCGTCTGATCGCCTCTTGTTTTACAAATCTTGAACAGTTATTATTCAGTTCCCGCGGTGCACGAGCACCATGCTGTAATTGGCATCGAGCCCCGATGTCCGGTGAATGGACCACCGTCACGCACGACTCTTTGGCACTGCGATGTACACGGCGCCATTGCTCAATTTATGCCAATTGAGTCGCAAACGGCGCGTATTTCGTAGCACTGTTTGTTTTCGTTTTCGTGAGCCTTGAGCCAATTGAGTGGAGTTGACCGCAATCTCGACAGAGGACGATAAGAAATTCTGCTTTCTAACAGAATATTGAATACTACATGCTACTACCAGAATATTGCATAACATTTTGTTTTCTGTATGAAACCAATGAGATCAGTAGAATGCTGTACAACTTCGAGAAATGAGAAAAAAAAACGCAATGACAAAAGAAGTAAAGCAGTTTAGATACCCAAGTTTATCCACCATAAATCACACACTCTTAAAAATAATGAATATAACGAGTGATGTAATCCTTGTAGAACGTAAATACTTCGAGACTCAATGATTAATATGTCTCAATTGTATGTTCTATTTGTTGCATTGTTAAGCCCTAATTTGGAACCCAAAATAATGAATACTAACATACTAAAAACTACGTTTCAGATGCTACATTTACAACAGCTCCTAGAACATATTTGGAAACCTTAAATCTAAGTCCATAGAGCGTTGAAAATAGCCACTAAAGTGAATACTGGGATTTGAAAGCCTTAAATTCACATTCCTTGTCGTTAGTTGTTATAACAACATCAGGCCTATTTTTATCGTAGTCAGTTCCATGCATCATGACAAGTTACAAGTTCAAATTCCTTGTCTTCCGTAATAGATTAAAAAACGATTCAGGTTGAATGACATGCATAATAGATCGAGTTTTGTTACTCGTAAATGCAATGCTCGAAAATTGAAGGTGGAATCTTTAAAAGTAAAATTTTGGTTAAATTTAAGGTTTCAATGATGAACGGTTACGCAGCGTAACAAACGGAGTTCTGTAATCTGAACATGATGACAACTTTTAGCAAGCTTAAAATAATTTTTGATGTAGGCCAATGACCGGGTTTTGCTCTACACCGATAGAAAGAAACATTTGAATTTTGCGTTATATAATGCACATAAAGGGAATGCTAGATTTGGCAGAAAATAATGGGACATTTCATGTAAATTTAAGCCAGATAACGCTTGAATCCAGCCTGTTGTATGAAAGATTGCAAACAATTTCGTTGTTTATACCTCCTTCGGCTTGAAATTAAACGACGACAAATTTTACGCGCCTGTTAAAATTAATATTCTTTTCTGTGTATTTTATTTTAAATGTTCGCAAGCATTTAGAGATGCAAGAATCAAAAAACCCGCAGGATATGATTGAGCTAATATTTTCACTACAATCCATGGTCTTGAAGAACTTTTTCATGTTAAATTATGCTTGCCGCATCTTGATTTTTTCTGACGGTAACTGGAACAAGATGCTTGAGATCAAAACTGGCATCAAGGAGCATTTTTATTTGCATTACCAGTGGCAGCATTTGGAGAATATCATTTAGTGTTCCGTAACTTATTTTCACGTCATGTCATATTAATTATCATTTCGAGTTTTTATGGTTTTGTAAATTAAAGAACAGACACAAATTTCTTTCTAACGAGCCGCTCCTTTCATGTATATCAGAGTAGAAATGAATTTTCATGATTTATGTTAAATCATGCTACGGTGCGTTTGGGGGGTTGAGATGCTTTGGCACGAAATTGACCTCCTTAGCCTTGTACCACTCTAAAACCTCTTTTGAGTAATGGCACGAGGCTAAATCCGGCCAGAATAACGTAGGACCATCGTGTGACCTCAGAAGAGGAAGTAGAAGCCTTTGGAGGCATTCCTTTAGGTACACCTGCCCATTGACCGTTCCAGTTGTCACGAATGGGGTGTTCCGCTTTTCACACGAGCAAATTACTTGCCAAATCATATATTTTTTTTGGCAAACTTTGACATCTTCTGCTTTCTAACGTCCTCAGGGACATCGAATTTACGATGCGCAGTGAAAAACTGGAGCCCAAAAAGCTGCAGGAAGTCTGCTTTTACATACGTCTCATCATCCATAACGAGGCAATGTGGTTTCGTCAACATCTGGGAGTAGAGCTTCCGTGCACGTGTTTTACCTACCGTATTCTGCCGTTCATCGCGATTAGGCGCCTTTTAGACTTTGTACGTATGTAGTCCTTTGCGTTTTTTCGCATCTTGCACGAAAGTTTTGGTTAGATTCAGTTTCTTCGCCACATCTCGAACTGAACTGTTGGGATTCCTCTTGAAAGCTTGAACTACCCGCTTGTGATCCTTAACACTATACGGAGATCAATTTTTGCCACTTTTTTCTTTCCGATCGATGGTCAAACGTTCGTGGTTCCGATTTAAAACACGAGACACCGTAGAATGTACCATTCCCAGCTTCCTGCCACGGGAACGAGGAGAAAGATCCGGATTTTCGAGTTAAAGGGTGATACGGTCAAAATTTGGTCAAGGGAAAACGCGTGTAAATCGGTGAAATCGTTTATTTAAAAAATCAAATTAAATTTCTTTTTCAAGTTCAATTAGTATAAAATTCAGGAAAAATATTCAGTTAGGCTTCCGCTTTTCCAAATCCGAATTGCCGGGCCTTACGCTTGACCCCTGCCATCAGATTTTGTACAGCCACCTTGTCCACCTTCTTCGCCGCAGAAAGCCAGTTTGCCTTGAACTGCTGCTCGTCCTTAGCAGTTTTTTTGGTCTTCTTTAGGTTCCGCTTGACAATAGCCCAGTATTTCTCAATTGGGCGGAGCTCTGGCGTGTTGGGAGGGTTCTTGTCCTTGGGAACCACCTGCACGTTGTTGGCGGCGTACCACTCCATGGCCTTTTTACCGTAATGGCAAGATGCCAAATCCGGCCAAAACAGTACGGAACAACCGTGTTTCTTCAGGAAAGGTAGCAGACGTTTATTCAAACACTCTTTCACGTAAATCTCTTGGTTGACAGTCCCGGAAGCTATGAACATGGCTTGCCAAACCAGATATTTCTTTGCGAACTTTGACAGTTTTGTGTGCTTGAAAATATCTGCTACCTTTCCCCTTCCTTTTGCCGTATAAAACTCTTGTCCCGGAAGCTGCTTGTAGTCGGCTTTGACGTAGGTTTCGTCGTCCATTACCACGCAGTCAAACTTCGTCAGCATCGTCGTGTACAGCCTCCGGGATCGCGCTTTGGCCGTCGTATTTTGTTTATCATCGCGATTTGGAGTCACTACCTTCTTGTAAGTCGATAGTCCGGCTCGTTTTTTGGCTCGATGCACGGTTGTAGACGATACACCCAGCTTATTTGCGGCATCTCGGAGAGATAGGTTAGGGTTTCGCTTGAAACTACCGGCAACTCTCTTTGTCGTCTCAGCGGCTTCCGGTTTTCGATTTCCCCCCGATCCAGACTTCCTGGCTGTCGACAAACGTTCCCCAAATACTTTAATTACATTTGTAACGGTTGATTTGGCAACTTTTAGCGATTTGGCCAACTTTGCGTGCGAGTAGGTCGGATTTTCGCGATGCGCGAGCAAAATTTTGATACGCTGCTCTTCTTGCTTGGACGGCATTTTGACAACTGAAGAGTGAATTCCAAAATCAAAATAGGAGCAACATTCTACACACACACACACCTTCAAAATGAGGGGTGTTCAGGTTTTTTAAATGCAAAATTGAAAGAAATACGTCAAGTTGATATTGACCAAATTTTGACCGTATCGCCCTTTACGTGCGCAAAATTTCTTTGCGCCGCTGCTGTTCATACGACTCCATCTTCGCAACGATTGCACATCTGCTAGTGAAACTAACACAGCGTAAACAAATACACATTGAACTAATTCCACCCAAAATTTCAATAGAAAATACCCAACGGGTAAAAAGTTACATCCCTTTAAAAGTGGTGCAATTTGATTCCGTACAACCTTTACGACTGAAATCTTGTTTGCCTATTATGTTGTATAAATGTTGTTGTTGTTATTGTTTCGTATTTACGAGACTTTCAGCCTGAGACTGGTTCATCACGCCAAGAAGACGACCTGGACCCTACATGACGAACCCATCAACGCATGGACAGAGACCAACGGCATTACTTCCGTTTCGAAGGAAGACATGGTCAGAGATTTTTGTCCCGGAAAATTCCAACGGCGCCGACTGGAATTTATACCAAACCGACTGAGGTGAGAGGGAAATACCTGTTGTATAAATGAAGCAACACAACTTCCGTACTTCAAGAAACAAAAATATTCAACAAATGTCAAATGTGAGCAATACTAGTCAGGTATGTTTTTTTTTTCAAAGTGTTTTGGACGTCGAATGACCGGTCCTGTACTTTGAAATAAGAATAATAACTTTCAAATATGTACAGGATAGCAACGTAGAAATGATACACTTGAAAATTGTTATAAAACTGAAACAAGATTGTATTTCTTACTCATTGCACTTTAAATAACAAGTCAAAGTATTAAACTTACATAGTGTTTAGTGAAGTTCAAATATATCTCCTTTATATTTAATCGGCTCGAAAACGCTTTTCAAAATTGTTGCAAGCCACTCGCATCACCATTTCCAGCATTTGATCCCAAATCTCAACCAAACGTTTTTAAATGAGTCCAAACACATGTGCTTCAAGTTGCCCAGTTTTCGTAGCATGTATCCCTAAATATTTACTGAAGTCCGGTGGGTTAAAATCAGGAGACAATGCAGGCCATTCCGAGAAACTGATGAAACATGGTAAGTTTTGCTACCACTACTGCAGAACAACTACTGCCTTATGCGCTGAAGCTGAATCCTGTTAGAAACAAAAACTTTCCTCACCAAAAAGTTTCTGAGCACAGAGAAGTAGGTGCTCTTTGAAAACGTTATGTAAATAATACTCTTTGTTTATTTTCACGCCCCTGTTTATGAACAATAAGGATAGTTTGCCTTGTGATCATCACCACAGAAGCATTTTGATATCGGTCAACCCCTCGTTTGACAGCTGGTATTTCACAAAGACTTATTCCATGTTTATTCAGAGACACCTCTAAGGTAAACAAGTTTTCACCCGAAAAAAATATGGTATAACCAGCCGGCGTCTTAAGCAGCGCACGTGATCTGGCAACTCTGTCGGCAATATTCTTGCGTGTCAATCCGTGAATACTCTGTTTTTTTTTCTAAACCGTTTCTAAGACTCATTTTCATTTCATTCGCCATTTTTCTCGCTGGCCGAGCAGGATTCCTTCAAATTCACTCCTTTACTGCTTTGACCGTTGATGCAGTGCATACACTGCGTTTCTTACCGTTAATCTTAAGGTGTGGCCCATTTGGTATTGGAACAAACATTTTTGATTCTTTCAGCGACCCTAGTGACCGGATTGGTAAACTATGACATCTTATTTGTTCCTCATAGCAATAACAACATCAGAAGTTTTTTTTTCGCGGTGCAGCTCGAACGTATTTCAGAGGAATACAAAATGGAAGAAGAAAGAAGAAAAATAATTGTGCACAATCATTTAGAAAACCCTTCGTGGTCTGGGCCAAAACTTGCTAAAGTGTTGGGTTTTCCCCGAAATACCGTGTGGTGTGTTTTGAAAAAGTACAGAGAAACTTTATCGACGGATCGCAAGCCTCAAAGCAAACGTCGGGCGGGTACTGTCAACCGTCAACTAAGGAACAAAGTCATCAAGAACATTAAGGCAAATCCCAACATCTCAGACCGCGATTTGGCCAAAAAGTTTCGCGCCGCACGCAGTATCGTGCAACGGATTCGTCTCTGGGAAGGCTTCAAGTCATACCGTGCCTGTAGACAACCAAATAGGGATCAAAAGCAGAACAATGTGGCCAGAATCCGTGCCAGAAAACTATATGATTGGGTGTTGACAAAATTCAATGGCTGTCTCCTAATAGATGATGAAACCTATGTAAAGGCCGATTTCAAACAGCTACCGGGACGAAAAATTTACTTGGCTACGGCTCGGGGAGATGTTCCTGCCAAATTCATGTATGCGTTTGCAGATTAATTAACTCGTTAATACCTGATTTGGCAAGGCATCTGTAGCTGAGGTAGGAAGACCAAGGTTTTCGTCACTGATAAGACATTTAATTCAGAGCTGTACTGAACGGAATGTCTCCAAAAGCGAATATTGCCATTCATCAGATCCTACAATGAACCTGTCATGGCCAGATCTTGCAGGCTGTCATTACAGCAAAACAATGCTACAGTGGTATGAAACCAACGGGATTCGGTTATACCGAAAGAACTCAACCCACCAAACTGTCCCCAGCTCGGACCGATAGAGAGATTTTGGGCTATTAAAGAATGTGCACACCAAAAAGTAGTCAACGGGAAATTAGTGGTATTAAATGGAAAATATGAGAAAATCAAAAGTAAATCATTTGTTTAAGACTTCATAAAAATACAACTATAAAACATATACAGTTAAGTCAATTTGACCTGTTATATAAAAATGTCCGCACCTTTCGTTTGACACCTTCCATCAGTTCCGGTGTCATCCGTCACCAATTTTGCAGCTTTCTGCCAGTTACGCCTGAAGCTTTTCTCATCAATTGCTACGCTATTCGTTTTTCGAAGATTCCTCTTGACCAGAGCCCAATATTTTTCGATCGGACGGAGTTCTGGCGAATTTGGCGGATTGCAATAATTTGGGACAATATTTACACCATTAGCCATGTACCAATCCTTAGCCAGTTTTCCATAGTGGCAAGATGCCAGGTCAGGCCAGAACAGCACCGAACCGTTGTGTTCCCGAATGAACGGCAACAGTCGTTTATTCAGACACTCTTTTACGTAAATTTGTGCATTTAGAGTGCCAGTCGTGATGAAGATGTCGCTTCTGAGACCGCATCCACATATTGCCTGCCATACGAGGTATTTTTTTGGGAACTTCGACAATTTGTTTTGCTTAAAACGATCAGCAACATTTCCTCTTTGCAACGAAGTATAAAACTATAGTCCCGGTATGTGCTTAAAGTCAGCTTTGCAATATGTTTCGTCGTCCAATATTATGCAGTCGTATTCCTTCAGCATAGTGTCATATAATTTTCTCGATCGAGATTTTGCGCTCTTGTTCTGGCTGTCGTTACGATTTGGAGCAACACCTACTTTGAATGATTTAAAGCCAGCACTTTTCTTCACTTTCTGGACGAACGATGGAGACATTTTCACTTTTTTCGCCACATCACGAACGGAGATATTCGGTTTCTTCTTAAATTCTTTAATCACTTTCTTCCTCTCCGCGACGAAACGAGAATCATGGTTACCTCCGGAACCGACCTTTCTCTTTAAAGTTAAGCGCTGCTGAAAGTTTTTTAGCACTTTAGTAACCGTCGATTTTGCGATTTTTAATGACTTGGCAATATCGCCGTGCGACATATCTGGATTTTCCACTCTTTTGTGCAAAATTGCTTCGCGCACGCGTTCTTGAATCGACGCCATTTTACTGAATAAAGGTTACTGTAGCCAAACGACGTCTTCATCATAGCACACATACATTAATATTCATGTAGTAGTGATCGGATTAGCAAAGCGTACACGGAGAAGACTGCATTAGGGCATTTCCGACGACTACTTTTTGGTGTGCACATTCTTTATGAAGAGGAAGCTGAAGGCGAATGGCAGTGTCGTCAAAAACATCAATGCATTGAGAACCAAGTGGAATAAGATTGCCAAAACGATGGATGAGAATATTGTGCGCCGGTTGATGAGACGTATTCCGGAAAAGGTCCACAAATTTCGTCGAAACCGAGATGATTAATTTTCTTTTGTATTTTTCCTCACATAAAGTTCACATAAAGTCGAACAATTAAATTAAAACAGAATTCTATTTTGTTTATGTATAGCCGAAATATGCGCAATATAAATATGCGCGGTTGAAATTATACAGTGAAACATGAATGTATCACTTTCATGTTGCTACCCTTTATTAATGTCACATTTATCTTTACCGATGAAAGATTTAAGAAACTATTTAGTTAAGATTATGATGAAACATTTAATCTTGCTGTAACCAATTGTTTGTACGATTGAACATTAATTACATCGGTACAATTGCTCGTATGATGACATATTAGAGAAAACTGAAGCATTATCGACTATTCATCGAAGTATAGCAAATCGATTTAATTTAAATCCAAAATTGTTGTCTGTAGTCGTTTAAGTTAAAATGAATAACTGTCACTCCTACTGAATAACAAAAATAAATCAAAAAAACGACGATTTTTTTTTTTTTTTTTTTCTTTTCCCCCAAAAAAAAAAAAAAAAAAAAAAAAAAAGTTATTTTTTTATTTTTTTTTTGATTTTTTTTCATGAGATAAAATAATCTGTTTTGTGCAACTAAAATTATATAAAAAAATAATTAACAAAAATATATTGAAAAAAAAAGAACATCCCTGTGCCCACAAAAATGCGAATTTTGGAATATTTATTAATGGAGAATAGTTTGAAGGTTCACCTCAAAATTTATATATAGTAGGGCTAGTAAAGCAGAGCATAACACTAGTTTACAGCATTTATGAACTCGGTAAGCTGATTGTCATTTCTAATGTGAAATTTTATGCAGAATATAAAAAAGCCGTCAAAAAAAAAAAAAAACAGTAGAACAGTTTTCGAGATATGGATAAAAGTTGATTTTTTTATAAATGAACAAAAACACATTTACTTAAAATGAAATATCTCCAACGCGTGTGATTCAATTTCAAATATTTTGTCATCAAATGAAACAAACTTAAATTTAACACCGATCTTTTGAACATTGCAATATTCTAGGAGTAATAGTTTTGACGCTTTTTAAATTTATATAATTTTTTGCGATGTTTATATAATTTTTTGAGATTTTTTTTTGGAGATTTGTAAAAAAAATGTGCTAAACATATGATTAATACCAAAATAACGTCAAAAAATATATATTGCATATGTTGCTTAAAGACAAAGAAAATTAGGGCTCAATGGTTAAAATCGGTTGAAATGAGGAAGTTATGCTGGTTTTTGGAAAAAGTGAAGAAATACGGGAAAAAACAGAAATTCGAAAAAAAATACGCCCTCCCTCTCTCTCTCTCTCTCTCTCTCTCTCTCTCTCTCTCTCTCTCTCTCTCTCACACACACACACACACACACACACACACACACACACACACACACACACACAAGATTAGGTTTACCTACGGTTCTATTGTTTGGTAAGATACTCTGGCACCTAATTTTAATAGCTATTGGTAACCCTTCAAAACAAAACAAATTGTGACAGTTCGTTGTTCAGTTATCGATGTGAGAAAAATGTGCGCTGCAAAACGGGAATTCAAATACAAAAATGATCCACAAAAGTGTTGTTATGCATGTGGCGTCTACATGTTTACGACACCGGTTAAATTCACTGCTTCTCTTCAGTCTGCGTTCCGTTTTTATTTTGAAATTTGTCCGGAGAATCTAGATAAACCATGGGTGCCTAACGTTCTGTGTAATTCGTGCAAAACATGCCTGGCTAGGTGGATAGCAGGTAAAAAGTACTGGTCCCATTCAAATTTGTTATATACTCTCATTTCTGTCACTGTAAAGCCGCTATTTGCCCTTTGATAAGCCAGTTATTTGGAATGAACCTTTTTGCCATGCTACGGATTGTTATTTCTAACTCACCGAAGTTCAACAACATGGCCGCCATAAGTCGGTGCAGTATGCTGATGTGCAATCCGTATTTGCCCAAAACGAAAAAGGGAGTCTTCATTTGAAGATACTACCCAGCTAGTTAACGAGGACGCAGGTCAGAGCGACACAGAATTTGAAACAAAACCATCATTATTTTTCCAAACAGAAATCTGAACTGCTTGCATCACGCTTAAAAGAAAGAAATTTATTAGAGCCTGGTGTGACAATTTCGTACTACAGAAATGGTGATGAACAATTCGCTAGATACTTCTCCAAACAAAATAACGCTAGTTTTTGACGAGATGTAAACGGTTTGTTCGAAAAGTTTGGGGAGCATCACAATCCAAGTGAATGGCGTTTGTTTATCGACAGCAGTAAACTGAGTTTGAAGGCTGTTTTACTGCATCAAGGAAACAGGAAACCCTCGATACCGCTGGCTCATGTTATTAACATGAAGGAATCGTATGAATCAATGGCGCTGCTGCTGAATTTGATAAATTATAAGCAACACTCTTGGAAGATTTGCTCTGATCTTAAGGTTGTTGCAATGTTGACTGGGTTACAACAGGGGTACACAAAATACATTTCTGCTCTGTAAATGGGACTCTGTGCTTTCTCTGTAAATGGGACAACCGAGCACGTAAGGAGCATTACGTTCAAAAATACTGGCCAAAGAGGAAAAATTTGACTCTTGGGAAAGAAAACGTGAAATGTGTTCCTCTCGTAGATAAAAATCAAATTATTCTCCCACCGTTACATATATAAATGGACTCTTCAATTTTTTAAAAGCGTTGGAAAAGAATGGACCTGCATTTCTAAATCTGAAATCAGTATTCCCAAACATAGCGGATGCAAAGATTAAGGAAGGTGTTTTCGTGGGTCCTCAAATAAAAAAATTGATTGAGGACAAACATTTCTTCGCAGTTTTGGCTCCTGATGAGTAAGAAGCGTGGAAATCATTTCGACTGGTTGTTACGAATTTTCTAGGCAACACTAAAAGTGCGGATCATGTTGAAGTTATTGAGAATTTGCTGGAAAATTATAAAAAAATAGGTAATATTAAATCTAAAAATAATTTATCAAGTTACCCATGTTTCATGTACATAGTTTATAACTCTTTGCTCTTCATGACTATAGGTGTGAACATGTCATTGAAAATCCATTTCCTCCACTCACATTTGGATTTCTTCCCACTGAGTCTTGGCGTCGAAAGTGATGAGCACGGTGAACGATTCCACCAGAGAGAGAAACCAAAACGACGCATAAACGACGAAGCTCAAGTTTGAATCATTTTTAAGTTTTAATAAACTTATTTTAAAGAAGCTTTAAATTATATTGTATATTTTCCATTCTCATTTTATCATTAATTTCAGCACGCTTTGGAATCATCTTTGCATTCCGAAACCATGTAAGAGCCTGGAGCAACATGACAGGCATCAAAGGCTCAATTTGTTTTTCAGCATTTCAGCATAATATTTAATTTAAAATTGCACTTCTGAACTACAACTACTATATTCATAAAATTCTGGCATTGTGTTTAGTGACATTATGGTAAGAAAAGCCATTTATTTCAGAAATCATCAAACCAGACTCTTCGATTACTCCAATTGCTATCTTTGAAATGTTACTAGAACAGTATAGGAAAAAAATATTTCAACAGGTCTTATCAAGCAATATCTTTCATTGAAATTTTATCTTTGATATTTGGAATGATCTATTCTGTTTTCAGCTCATCCAGGACTAGTAGGATATTAATACATATCTAATTTTTATTTCTTGTTCAGTAACAATCCATTGGATGTATCATTCAAGATTGAAATTTGAATAAATTAGCATTCTTTGTTTATAATGATATCTTAATTGTTGTGTACAAAATATACTAAATATTAAATTACATATAACGGGGAAAGGGAGGGACTATCAGGGCACACAAGTGAAACGATTTGGATAGGGAGCATGGGACTGCCTCCTCCCTATTGTTAACATTTTGCGGAACGAGGGCGCGCTCTTCGACCCCATCTATTGGGTTTATTCTGTCAATCGAGGGCTCGATTCTAGTGCTGGGAGTGTGAACTTGCTTTTGAAAGGAGATTCTTTTCCCTATATTCGCGGGTTTCGCGTAAATGTCTCTGCTTACGGGCCCGCCCAAACGTTTTTGGCCCTTCATACAGGAGCTTGATGATCACAAACAATAATAGAATCCTGACCAAATCGATTTTCAGTTTATTCCACTGCTATGGAAAGTTACCTTGCTACAATAGATGGTAGTATTACATATTACATCACACATCATGTGTTTTTGTTTATTTATTCAAAAATAAACTTTTATCCATATCTCGAAAACTGTTCTACTCTAATTTTTTTTGACGGCATTTTTGAATTTTGCATAAAATTTCACCTTAAAAACATCAGTCGAATTATAAAGTTCATCACTTTTGATTTATTTTGTTTTTTATTTTATTTTCTGCGTTATCTAATGCACATAAAGGAAATGCTAGATTTGGCAGAAAATAATGGGATATTTCATGTAAATTTAAGCCAGATAATGTCTGAATCTAGACTGTTGTATGAAAGATTGCAAACAATTTTGTTGCTTACGCCTCCTTTGGCTTGGAATTAAACGAGGGGAAATTTTACACGCCTGTTAAAATTCATTATTTCTTTCTGTGTAGTGTAATCTGTTTAGCTTAGCCAGTGAAGCCATGATGTCTAAAAAGTTAAGGAAATCGAAAAATACGCGGAAGTGAACAACTATCAATTGATTAATAATGTCTCAATTGCTTTGAAATAAATCGGTCATCCAGATAGCAGCATGATTTTGTTGATTATCTCTGAATTGATGACATATTTGGTACAAAGACCGAATGAAGGAGCTAGGCTTACGTTACATCCCGTTACCCTAGTTCATTTATTAGTGATATTGGGATGGCCAGTTTTTGACGGCTATGAGATGTAGTATTTTAATACATTTTAAAAGCAGTTTTTGGCAACACATCATTTCAAATTCCGAAAAGCTCGCATCATTATGTTATTTATTCAATTCTACACAAAATGACAAATGATCCTTTGACAATCTGAAATATTTGACAAAACTTCAAAGTAAAATGAACCCCATTCTGATGGAAAAGTCAAGGAGAAATCCTTATGATTAATTGGGATACAAACATTTAATCTAAGTTAAAGGGTCCTCCCTTAGCTTCGTTAAGGAAAATTTTTCGACTCCCTGGGCATAGGGTATGCTTGTACTTGCCACATAATCATACTTATGCAAAAATGGTACCTGGCATCAAAAGCTCTCATTTAATAACTGTGGAAGTGCATTTAGAACACTAAGTTGCGAGCAATCAATAAGCTAATTGTGAAAACAATAAGCTTGAAATGTTAAAAGAAAAAGAAGAACTATGGATAAAATACAAACATGGGAAACAAACATTTTATTCCTAGGAAGGAATGTAAATTTTACCTGAAAATAATTGCAATAAGATTGGAATGTGTGCCATACTATCCGCTTAAGATATAGAAACGGTAAAAAAAATACAGCATAGAACCAATTATTTTCAGGAAGAGTCCAGGTTCTAAACAAATGAATTAAGCCTCGTTTTCTTGCATACTAATCAAATCGTCGTTACCGTTTTTCACCAGTTTTCCCAGTCGAAAGAATCATTTAAAATTGCATTAATTTACACTTATCTGACAACTCGAGTGACCGAGCAATGTCATATCCAACACAATGTTATGCTTCGAATTGATCAGAAACGTCAAAGTGTAACAGGTAATACTATTACGGTTTACGTTCGAAAAATGATGCGTTCGAACTGATTCGAGCGAAAGAATGTTGTTTCGAGCTGTTCGAACGAATGAAGGATACGGCCATAAACAAGAATGAGGGTGTTAATTTGAAATATAACATGGCACTTAATCAAAACGAAGTAAGTACAATTCGACAGCCAACACCCCCAAAAACTATTTCACAACATAGCTAATTTCAACTACTTTGCCCAATCCATGTTCTGGTCTCAATTCTGCTTGAATCAACTAAAACTTTGCGTTTACGAACCTTTTTCCTGCGTGAAACTTAGCTAAATAAATAAATAACGATGCCTTTTTTCATTGCTGCTATCTTATTTAAACCATTTGTTTCACATGATTATTTACATTGATTTGATAACGCACATAAACGAGAAATGTCAAATTCATATGGTTCTATCCAATGGTTTGTACAGAAACTTTAAAGTTCATTAGGTAACACCAACATAGTTTATGATCGAAAAAGAATTCGTATGAACGGGCTTGAACAAAAACAAGAACGCCTCTTTTGAACTCGTTCGAATAAAGTCGTTCGCACGAATGACGGATTTGGCGGTAAACAAGAAGATGATGCATGGAATTCATCGAAATGAAAAAGAAATGGAAATGAAAATACATCGCCAGCATATTTTGATATGTGAATTATGAGCTTTAAATGTCACGGCATTATTTGCCAACGACAACAAATATGTACCGTTATCATTTATCTATTTACTATCAAATGAAGAAAGCCCTTGATGCATGATAACGACACACACACACATACGTTTCACCAATCAAAGTAAACTGCATTGCACAACGATAATGATTCTTCTTCATGACGCCCTTACAAAACATGCATAGAATATAGGAAATTAAAATGTTATTATGCTGGCATGCTGGCAATTAACCTTGTACCGTTTTACTTGCATCATGAGAAATGTCCCTCAAAATAGTTTCAATTCTCTCAACCGAAACAGCAATCAAGCCGTAATTCTGTAAAATCAAGATCAACCAAATCTTCAAGGTACACTTTCCTTGCTCTTCGCGCGTCTGCTTCCATGCTTGATTCAATTAAATCGATTAACATTACTGCGCAGAGATGCTCGCTCGAAAGGAGGAAGGAAAGGCGGTGAGCTTTCTATATGAGGGGCGAGTACACACTTACCACTTCTCGATCCATTTGTAAAATGTACTGAAATCGGCCAATGTCATTTATGGTCAAATCCTTCACATTGAGACGCTCGTCATGTCCCGCACCTGTTGGGCTTTCACAACCGGCACCGCCAAGCTGGGCGGTTTCGCTGTAGTATGTGATGTTTCGACCATAGACACCATCTTCGCCAAAATCTTCCTCTGATGGGGTGTTAGAGCCCCCGGTTCGACGGCGAACATCCACCATGTCCAAGTTGTTCTGACTATGATTTTGCTGGCGAGACTGGTGAAGGTGGATATGATGATGTTCGGTACTGTGGTTCAAATTGTTCTCCATCGAGCCGTTTACATCTGGAGGATTCGGCTGGTTGGATACCTCCGATAAGTTCCGCATCGGCGGTGGTGAGTTTTGTCCACTCTTAGACTTGTACAACTTCGGATTATGGACGTTGTATTGTTTGTTCACCATTTTCAATCGTTTGAACTATTTCAAAATAACACTTGGGTAAAAGAGACAGTCAATGCTATTTTGCTACAAATTCCTGAATATTCAATTGAAAACACTTTCAAGGACAAGACTGTTGCTGAAAAATAATAACACATAGAGAAATCATTCGGAGTAAACACAAACAGTTGCTTCACAGATAGGAAGTATGTTGAAAATTCACTGCCGCACTAGTGAGATCGATCAGTGTGGAAATTAATTGATCAATCAAGCGGTAACGGAGTATGAAAACACGCGCGAGTGAAGAAAAAAACAAACGATTAATTGCACTCGCGGGGAACCCACAAAAACGGAGGTCTAAGGCACAGAGGACTTTTTCATAAGGCAGCACAAAAATCCAACTTGAAGTACACCCAAAGGGGAAACTCCGCTCGCACAGTAGCTGAAAATTTTCACACACGATCGCGTGTTAACAACGGTAGTGGAGACGTGCAATGTTCGAGATTCTCACGCAGGCGCGCGCAACTTCACAGACAAATAAACAAACATAAACGGAAAACGCGAGAAGGACCGTCAGCACCAACCATGTGCATGTGCCAACCAAAGGCTGTGGGGGTTTGGCTTGGTTGAGGCACACACTGCAGCCCACAAACACTGGGATTTAAGCGCTGCGCTTGCTGAAATCCGACCGAATCCGACCGTGGGTAAACGGCAACTAAAAGAGTGCTCGGCAAGAGCTCTGCATTGTACGCACGGCATGGGAAATGGCAAATCGAGATTGCTTGACAATTTGGGGTTCGTCGCCGAGTGGCGGCTCTCATAAGTTGCACACAGGTCTTGTCGCGAGCGCATGCCGCGAGGTATACTGCATGGCTTACAAGCGCAAGTACCTAGAGGTCTCATGGAACTGGCTAGCTGCTTTGCCAGTTCAGTGATGGATCAATTCACAAAATTGGAACCGGAATAGTCGGTATGGATTGTATGTAGGTGAAAGTGCTTAATGAAAGGGTATGCAAAAACGAATAATGGGATGAATTGGTTCTAGATGAAATGGAAGACCCAGCAAACACAAGATCGCATATAATAACGGATATGATTATAAAGTGGAGGCAACATACGAACATTTCATATGGAGTTAAATGGACGAATGGACGTATATGGCCTCCACGCTGTACTCATATGCGCTATCATATGCGATTCAGTGTTGACTGGGGAAAAGCTATGCCAGATGTGCCGTTCTACGCCGTCAAGGCCGAACTTTTGTTTGTCATTTCAATGTCAAATTAGTGAACGTTAATTGAAAGAAACATGTGTTGCGCATTGCATGAAAATCTCTCGCGCTAATTGCACTAAACCACTCATAGAATTGCGCCATTATGTTTTTATGTCTTTTTCGAAACTACGAAACATTTCACAATGAAACTCACGCAGTGTAAACAATACACGCTGAGGTCATTTCACCCAAAATTTCGTTGAAAGGGCGAAATGTTACAACTTATTGAAAGTGATGCAATTTAACTGTGGACACCCTTTACTGTGGTAACCACGTGGTTTTATCTTGGTTTTTGTAATTTTCTAGATCGTCCTAAACCTTATCCTTGTACTTGACAAAGGCTTCCATATTAAAGAGTCTAGTGGTCCTTTCTTCAATGGCGTAGAGTACTCCTTTGGTTTAGGCTTAGTGGACAAATTGTGTTTTTATAAACTCGGAAGGACAGGTACTCTATAAAATATTAAAAAATCTTAACAAAAACACTTCGTAGGTGCCAATAATCATTGCAATGATAAAGACTGGACTCGGAAAAAATGAGACACACAAAAATGATCACCAAATATTCATTATAAATCGAATACTTCTCAAATTTTCAGGGATTAAATAACTATATATTAGCTATGTTTTGACATAATTTATTTATTGAATTTCCTCCCCCAAGCTGAATGCTCGTACATTTCTCTTAACACTGCTCATGAGATCTTGGGCGAGGCTTTGTCCATCTTCCTTATACAATTTCTCCCAGTTTTTCTTCAAAGCTTCATCGGTTTTGAGTGTTTTTCCGCTTTTCTTCAACTTCTTCTTCATTATCGCCCAAAACTTTTCGATCGGATGAAGTTCTGGTGTATTTGGCGGGTTCGCCTCCTTCGGGACCACATTAACGCCTTTCGCTTCGTACCAATCCATTACAGGCTTGGCGTAATGGCACGAAGCGAGATCCGGCCAGAACAGTGTGGGACGGCCAGACCTGTACCGTCCGCACTTGCAGATTGCCTGCCACAACAGGTACTTCTTCGCGAATTGGTCTATCTTTCTCTTCCGGAACTTTTCCGGAACCTCCATGCCGGACGTACCGACAAAAAACTCTAGGCCGGGGATTTGTTTGGTGTCCGCCTTGATATATGTCTCGTCGTCCATGACGAGACAGCCTGGCTTGACCAGCTACTCACGGTACAGCTTCCACGCACGCAATTTGGCCACCGTGTTTTGCTTGTCAGTCCGGTTTGGCGCCTTCCTGACCTTAAAAACACGTAGCCCAGCCCGTTTTATGGTCTGCTGAACGAACCACTTCGACGAATTGACCTTATTGTCCACGTCTTGGGTGGAAAGGTTCGGGTTATTCTCTAAGTACTGCCTTATCTTCCGCGCCTTCTCTGGGTATTCCGTTTTCGGTTTTCGGCCACTTCCAGTGCGCCGCTCGATGGTCTTCGTCTCCTGGAACATCTTCACAACGCGGGACACGGTGGAATGGTGGATTTCAAGCCTTTTGCCGATCTATCTGTGTGACTGACCAAGATTATCGATCACCGCGCCCAATATTTGCTGGCGTAGCTCTTCTTGTTTTGAATGCATCTTGCAAACTACTTGACAGAATTCCATTAATTTTTACCCACGCGATAAAAAGTTACACCCAAAACAAAGTGTTGCATTTTCTCCGAGTCCAATCTTTATAACTTGAAAGAATAACTCATGTTTGAACAAAGAAAAAAAACCGCCATTTTTTTTTTTTTTTTTTTTTTTTTTTTTTCTGTTTTGGGAAAAAAAATATTTTTTAAAATTTTCCCAAAGAGAAGAAAAAAAAACACTTTTTAAAAAAAATTTTTTCCCAACCCCCGATACATCCCCAACAAAAAAGGAGGAAAAAAAAAAAAAAAAATTTTTAAAAAAAATTTTATTAAAAAATTTTTGACAAACCCAAACCCCCCCCCACCCCACCCCCCTAACGGGACCAAACCCCCCACCCCATAACACTGAACAGATCACCACACTCAAAATGTTCACCACTCCGAATGAAAGAACCCTGAATTCAAGGATGGTTCCAATCGTATCATAAATCAATCTTTGCACGCTCTTCTTTGATTCAATAGACGCACACAATAAGAAGTTCTGCTTCACCTCTCAAACCGAAAACTGATGGGCCATGGTGAACATTGAATGAACATAGCATGAACTTCGTCACCTGTCAATTGTATGCGTGTTCATCACTGCTTGCTTGTACAATTTACTGATTCGTTCGTTGGCTTCTGTTTGTGATTCATTTTCGTTTCCTGATTCGATTGAGTGCTAGTGTTCAAAGCTTCCGATCGGATCACTTGGTGATTGTGTGGTACTGCGTTCAAAGCAAATATGAATCGGAAGCCGAAAAGCACAGTGTGGCCATACATACAGCGCGAAAAACAGAAAATATATAGCAACTAAACACCAAATGTTTATATAAAGTGACATGTGTTCCTTTAGGCCAGTATTTTCTGTTTTTGGTAGATACTGATGATGGCACAGATTACTTATTTGGTAATGTTAAGGCATTCTTGATGAAATAGATAATAAGCGAATGTTTGTTCAACGAACGATAATCGACGATATAGATATTAAACCCTCTTCAATTGAAATCTCGATAACAATTTTTTTTGCTTGTTATCTGATATAAAATGCACAAGTTGTGCAGAACATATTGTGTCAATAGTCCTGAAAAAAAAATTTCAAGACTAATCGGATACGTGCGACAGGAAAATAAAAAAAAAAATCTTATTGAGTAGGTTGATTTTTCCCAGACGGTATATACTTAACAAAACTTCCAACACTGTCATTCGAACTAAAAGACAATGAATGATTCTGTTAAAATGAATGCTATCATCTCTCGTCTCCGAACATTATCATCTGGCGATCCTACTGGGTCGTATTTCCATAGCCACTCAATCAACGAAGAGTGAATCACAAGTAGGCAGAGCTGTTGTCCATTCGACTTGCATGGTGGAATGAAGTAATCTACAAAAAGGCCAATCTTGTTCACTCACTGAGTTCCTGCGTATGATGCCTTTACCAATACATTTATCGATGTGGTTGTTTCAAGCACGGATAACAATAAATAATTTTCGCCGATTTTTTCGGCACTCACCAACACTGCCTGAATTGTTATTACCCGTAATCTATCTGCAAAAGCTGTTCACTATACAACAAATCAGAATGGAGATGTAACATTTATTACAATGCGTCTTCTTGTATTCGAAAGCAAACCTCAGGTTTATTGCTCAGTGCAACGTAGACTCATGCAGCGGGATAGTGTCATTCTGCCTAATGTCATACAATCCTACCGAAAAATAAGTATACGTTCGGTAAATAGTGTGCGTGATTGAATGGTTTTTTTTTTCGTTTCTTTGAATCTATTCTACTGTCCTAAAGGACGCTTGTTTATTTATTTATTTACATGGCATAACGTCACAATACTATAACATAGCCTGATACACTATATCCCTCCATAATGCCCGATTCGTGGCTGCTCCTCTCCACCTCTCCAATCCCTTGGGCACCTTGTACCCCCTAGGACGCTTGTATGTGTCGGTTATAGAGCACAGACATTTATACGACTTCTTGGTAGCGTGTAGCCGCTTTGGATCACTTTTCTCCACTGTTAGTTGAAATGACGGCATAGTTAGATGTAAATTTATTCAGATGATAGTTTTGTGAATCATACAGAAAAAGCTACAATCTTCAAGAAGTCCATTATTACCTAACTTTCACTAGCAATTATTTAAAGAGCCAACCATATAGATTTATTATTGTCGGCTAGGATTAAGATGCTATTTAAATGAACAAGAAATCCTAGACCATATTATTAGAAGTGCTTAAGTTTTAAGAAAGGATTGATTGATTGATTAATCTATATTAAAGAGATTTTCAGCCAGAAAGAAAGGATTGTTATATTCCTACCAGTACTGGAAACTATTTATTTTCAATGACTTTATGCATATATTCATTGTTTTTAAATAAGATATTATCCTAACATTTGAGGAAAAAAATAGAGTGGTTGAGCTTACGGTAAAACCACATAGTTCACATTGAATAAGATAAGTATTTCAGTTGTTTTAATATTTCATTGTAAATTTAACAGTTCTTATCTTGCCATTGTGTGACAGTAATTTATTCAACAGATTGTCGTTTCGCCTTCCCCCAATTGACGAGAAAATGTGCGATAAGTTAGAGAAATTCCAAACCAACAAACTTTTAATCAACGACAGTAGAATTAGTCGTCCTGAAAAGGACGGATTTTAAATGGTGACCTTGTCTGCGACTGAAATGAAGCCTTTTAGGACTTTTTTGGAAGCAAATTGTTTCACTTTACTGCCTCCACAACTGTTAGGTCATAGGCTACCCACCAGCTGCCAGTCTAACGCTGGCTCTTCCCCGCTCCTGTCAGCTCAAAGACAGCCGTGCAAAAGAAGCATATGGCGTAGGGGCGTTATTAAATAGTATATATTGTTCGTTTCTGCAAATGAGACTTCGGTTGCTCGAATTTGTAATCTGTGATAGGGAACTACTGTGCATTTGGAAAATGTAGTATGAAAAACGTTATTATAAGACATGGCTTCTAATTTTTGTTCGATTCAAAAGTTTACTATCAAGAACAATGTTAACTGAATGTTTTAGAAGATGCATTGAAAGATTAACAATAAATTGATGCAAAAGCTAAGAAGTTTTCACTAGGTCGAATGAGTTATTAACGTTCAAAAGCTAACCATTTTTGTGACGCTCCCAATTTTATAGAAAATGTTGCTGAAGGATATTATCTAACATCAAAACGACTCATATGTAATCACATTTAGCTTAGACTCAACAAAACCTAGCAGTGCGATGATTCCTTTAAATTTGCTTTATCAATAAACCATTAACATTTCAGCCCACTCTACTCTCCCTTTCGCTGGGAATGTTTCGAAGCTCTCTTCCTGAACATAGCGATCCGTTGCCTCTAAAACACCGCTCGCGATCATCATAGACCACCTTCCGATCGAACCGTACCCGGTGTGGTATCGCGATGCACGATTACCTACCTCTCTAGAGGTTCCTCCCCAACCCCTTGCTTGGAGTGCGTTTTCTTCGTTTTTCTTCCATCCGAGAACTGACCTACTACCACTTGTATCGCCAGTGAAAGAGAGGGAGAACCTACAAACGCTCTCGCGAAGTTGCCACCATCACATCGTACAGCCGTTCCGGGCAGACGATCGCGCCAAATGAAATCGAAAGTGATTTCAACGCTACGCTGTGGCAGTGGGTGGCAAGCAGCAGTGAAGCGAAGGTGCTATGTATCCGCGAAACGACGAACCTTCGCTCCATCGTCTTCTTCTCTCTACTAAAGAGGAAAAATGTAAACAACACCTAAAAAGTCACATCGTGGACTTGAAATGAGCCAATTAAATAAACTATTATAAATATTGTGAATAATAGCGGTTGTGAATTTCAAGGGAAGCAAATAGAAAATACAAGTTTTGGCAATTCAAAAATATGGAAAATGAGCAATTATAACTAAAATATTAAAACTTGGTAAATGAGAAATACAATGAGTCCTAAAAACTATATCAACATAGAAAGCCCCCTAGCCCCGAAGTGTTATCCTTGCATCGATTTGATGACAAGCACTGATTTAAGCATGCCAAGATCCGAAAAGAGTTGTCAAGTGGATGGTTATGATGGGTATAATGGAATGATAATTTACAGGAAGCAATTTTGAAGAGTTTTAAACTTTCTCACTCTCTATCCCGTCATCTCGACGGATTTTTTTCATGCTAGTTTTGACAATTGCTCATTTTCCGTAGTTAATTTGTCTGTTCAAGCAGGTTTATTGGTACTTGCACATTTAAATCTCAGTTTTTTTTTTCTTTTTCTTTTAAAGATCTTTTTATAGACTGCCGTTCGGTTAATGGTGCAAGGCAGACGGCCGCGCGGTACGGATGAGATAATAGTGGAGGCGCTATCGCGTTGTCGTTTTCGCGCTCATTTTCGTTGTCATCGTTTTACTTGTTACCGAATGTGGAACGATGATCGCTCGCGCGCCACAGTGATGACTGCTATGCTGTAGTATGTAGGTAGGTGGATGCTCGCGGTTGGTGGAGTTGTTTATTAGGCAAAGGTAATAAAACGAAATCGAAAGGAGCACAACGAACATGTCCGCATGGAGAAAGGGGGTAAATGAGCTCAAAGCAAGGAGGACGATGTTGATACAAGGAGTGCTTGGACTGTGCCGTTTGAAACATTCAATGTAATGTAGTAATAGGGAAATTTCTAAGATGCACCGGTAGTATTCAGTAATCATTTATCTATTGTGTTTATCTTAAAAGGCATGTTTATATATTATCGTTTCTTTTGCGATTCTAATGAAGAAAAATAACCTTGAAATGTTCTACTGGGTTGTTTACTCGGCCATAATAATTATATTTTCAAATTCATCCTGTTGAGTCTGCAACTCGGTCAATTATCGCTGAATCTGCTGTTCTTTTTTATTTTGGCAAATGCATTATTTCGAATGGTTTTTGAGGAAAGTGCACAATAAAGATAATAATTCCAAATAAGTTTAAATCTGTTTCTATGTATCTATTAATATTAATCTATTCTAGTTGAAATGTTATTTATCTACACTCAACACTTATTTAAAAATACATTAATTTACTAAAATTTGGCGTGAAGCTAAAATTTTGTTTTTCTCAGCTTTGAAATGAAATGAAAAGATTTACGCCAAACAGCATACTCTTTGAAGTGGAGCCAGTTTGAAGAAAGTATAGCTCGATGCTCAAAAAGTTCAAAAACTCTGCCTTTGGTTTGGTCGTATGCATAGAAGAATATTTTCATCAAATATGATGATCTACCACCACCTTGAATATTCCCAATATTGAACCCAACACCCTGAATAAAGCCATTCCATGAAAGAAAAAAACATGGCAAACATACTTTTGCACATAAACACCAATAAACATTTTCAAATTGATAATCGTTGAATTAAAAAAAAGGCAATCTTGACCCATAAGACTCTGGTGAAAATCCATAAAAAGTTGAAATAATCCATATAAATCTCCAATGTGATCCAAGCTGTACATAGCATTAAGCAATGAAATGTCAAAAATGTACCGTTATATACATCGTATCTTGGAAATGATCGATGATTTTTTACGGTTTCCCCATAAATATATTGCTAATGATCTATAAATGGTTCAATTTCTTTCCTTAAACTTGTCAAATTTATCAATAGAATGCAACATTCCGGTAGTAAATATATGCACATGATCCATAAATTATTGCAAATGTTCCATAAGTAAATTGTCAATGATCCATAGAACGAAGCATAGAGAACTATAAACTTACAAAACTGACCCATCGCAAATCGAATTGGTACACTAAAACATTGCGAAAAAAACGGGTACAGTAAGAAAGGAAAGTTCTGAAGATGTTGTGGAAAATCGATTTTTTTTATTGACTTAATCCATAGTATAATTTATTGTAATATGTTGAAGGCTGATTTTTAAAATTGTGGAATATATGCCACTTTGAAGTGGTCGACGCATGGCACTTGAAAGTACTGACTTCAATCTTTAAACGGCGTTTTCTAGAAAACCATTGGCGTACGTACGCAAAGAATAGTAAACCGGTTTTCTTCATCCCGCATTAATTTTGAAGAACCTTAAAAACTATTCTTTTAAGAATACGGAAATGAAGAAAAAATCATTTTTAGACCCTTTTTGACGCGGAAATAGTCGAGAAACTTTGAACAATGTTTGTAGTAGGTTTAATTTTTATGGTTAATGATCGAATTTCACAAAGATCGTAGTCTATCTAGAATAAAAAACCCTCTCGAGCACAAACATTTTACTCACCATACGCCAATTTCTATTTCAGCGCCGACAAGATCTACAGAATCCACCAAAAATTGATTAATTTTTAATTTTTTATAATGTAAAAAATGTTATTTTCTTCTTCTTCAAACATTGCTCCAAATATGTATGATGTAAATTTGATGTGCACCGTTTTTATTGTCCATAAAATAAATCCAAAAAAGGACTTTTTTCAGCCACTGCGGTTACTACCATAGGATGGATTTCCAAATCTCTATGGTCAACATTTCAAAAAAATAGTGTCCAAAATTGAAAACAAGTCGCTGAGGTTACATTCTGTGGATCATTTTTTCATGTGTAAGGCAACCCATTGGAAACTTATTTATGGAACATTGTCAATAATTTATGGACCATACGCATACATTTAATGCGCTGAGGTTACATTCTGTGGATCATTTTTTCATGTGTTAGGCAACCCATTGAGCCTCTTATGAATAATTTTCAATATGTTTTTGGGTAATCCATATCTGGAAAAGATATTCTAGCAAGAATCCTTATCGTGGAAACCCTTTGACAGACACTACGTGCGCAGCGGGGCTTGCTCATGTGTTGCGTCTTCTTCCGCCGGCACCAACCAAACATTCCCCTGAAAGTGGCAGAAACATCGGAGTGGTTTGTGTTAATCGCGTGTGATATCGTTCCCAGTTTGAAAGCCAAGCTTGATATCACGAATTTTCCGGAAAACTAAACTCACACGCGCAGTGAAACTGTATGCGCTCTCGATCCATACACACGATTCAGTGCGTAAGGAATGTTCGTTCTGTTTTATGCGGACAATTTTCGGCGTCAGTACAAAGTGTGGTTCCGGCTTCGGAAACCGTTGATCTTTGCGTTGCCGAACGAGTGTGATGTGCAGAATTTTGTTAAAACTTCGCTGGAGCCATCAACTTCTCTTTCTTTAACAGTCTACTCGACAACCGACAAATCGTTTTTCGGCCGGACTTCGGCACAAACATCTAATTGGGTACACTAGGCCAAGCACTGCATGATGCCCTTAAAGATGAGAACGACGTCGAACTCGCCATCGCCTCGACATCTCAAAGGCATACAATCGGGTATAGATGCCAAAAGTCCTCGACAGTTAAACTTCCTGCGAAACTTTCCCCAATACCGGACATTGCAAGTCACGCATATCTGCGGCAACAGCCCTCGGACACTGGCCACGCCGATCATGCTCGGAAGTCTCCCCATCAAGTAGCGAACTTCGATCAAGATCCTAGGTGTTAGAGTTGACCGCTCCTTATCGTTTCGCCAGCACTTCGGTGAAGTTAGAACAAACTGTTGTACACGACTGAACCTCCTCCAAACCATCGAAGACACCGAAACTGCAACCGAAAAAAACAGGCTTCGATTTGCTGAAGCAATCGTCAACGGCAGAATGCCATACGATCTGGAGATCACCAGCCTTGCCA
This sequence comes from Aedes koreicus, assembly GCA_024533555.2. Lineage (NCBI taxonomy): Eukaryota > Metazoa > Arthropoda > Insecta > Diptera > Culicidae > Aedes > Aedes koreicus. The sequence continues at coordinate 120,039 of JAHHFK020002455.1, read as the reverse complement.
GACCGGTAGCGCCGGAGGAACTTGCCCCGGTAATACCCACAGACCGTCCCCACAACCCCCACCCTCCAAGGACCGACCATACGCTAGCATAAAAAAAGACACGTAACCGAATACCACGACCAGCATTAGACAGCACCAAGCCATTTCATCTACTCTAATAGTGTACTGATAATTTGTAAAAAGGATTTACAGTCCGCAGCTCTTCGGAGGGCCCTTAAGGCGCCCACATTGTTTTACCCTACCAAAGACGCACCAGCCACAGGCTTAAAGTCTCACTAATAAAGAAACCTAACCCAAACTTTTCTCTTTCCAGATATGATCGGATCGTGCGAGGATGTTGTATCGTTCGTGGCAGATTAAAGAGTGTATCGAAAAGTAGTTAGCTTAATAGTTTAAATTTCTTTAGTGTGTTTTGCGGTGACATGTTAGTTTACATGTCCGTAGCAGTTGTGCAATCGATTGGTTTCGCTATACTGGATCGTTGCAAAGATGAGTCGAATTGATCTGGACACGTGAAAGAAAATTTCGGCTTATTTGGTGCTGGAAAGGGTGTCACGTACAACCAAATTACAAAACGGGTGAAAGTGAAACACACCAATGTCAAAAATGTGATCGAAAAATTCGGTGAGACCCTTTCCGTGAAAGATTTGCCGCGATACGGCAAGAAACCAGCATCGGGATAATTCAACGGATCAAAGCTCGGAACTCCTCAAAAACGTACAAAAAACAAAAGGTGCCGAGAAAATTCATGGAACAGCAAACTTGGAACAAAACAAAATCGCGATAACTGTACAACCGGATTCTGGAGAACAAATACTGGATACTTCCTGACGACGAAACCTACGCCTAGGAAGATTCGTGAGCGCTGCCCGGATCGCAGTACGACGCTGACGCTGACACCACGGTGGCGATGGATTATTGGAGGTTGTTTGGTAAAATTCTCGACACTTTCGCTTCACGCCATCCATAAGAGCTTGTACAGTCGTATCCGGTACCTTTTTCTCATTTTTTATCCACTTCCTACGCATGTCATTTGCATCCTTTACTTTCTCCTTGGTCTTTCTGAGTTCCCGCTTCATCATGGCCCAATAAGTTTCGATTGGACGTAGTTCAGGGCAGTTCGGTGGATTCATGTCCTTGGGGGACAAAATGCACCGAATTAGTCTCATACCATTCCAGCACGCTTTTAGAATAGTGGCATGAAGCTAAATCCGGCCAAAATAGTGGTTTTTCATTGTGCTGCTCCAAAAATGGCAAAAGACGTTTTTGGAGGCATTCAGTCTTGTAAATTTCACCATTGATGGTGCCTGTTGTGACGAAAATTTCACTTCGCTTTCCACAGGTGCAGATAGCCTGCCAAATGAGGTATTTCGATGCGAATTTCGACATTTTCTTCTTTTTTTGAAACGATCATCCACTTTGAATTTATCTTTTCCGGTGTAAAACTCCTGTCCTGGCATTTGTTGGAGGTCAGCTTTGACGTATGTTTCGTCATCCATCACACAGCAACTGTATCTGGTCAACATCTCCGTGTAGAGCTTCCTAGCACGGGTCTTGGCAACAGTTTGCTGCCGTTCATCGCGGTTTGGGAAGTTTTGAACCTTGTATGCATGTAATCCAGCTCTTGCCTTGACCTTCTGGACGTAACTTTGCGAAACGCCGACCTTTTTGGCAACATCACGTGTTGAAATGTTGGGATTTCGGGTGAAATTACCCTTAACCTTTCCCTCCATCTTCCGATCGTGACATTGATGCTATGAAAACCGTTGCACAAGGAGTACAAACATGAAATTGAAGATGATGTCATCGTATAAACACATTTTTGGAGCAAAATCTGTACCACATTATCAAACTTTACGCACTCTTAGCTACATCGCCGAACAGATCGCCTTATCAATTGCCCAAATCGAGAAGAAACTGTCACAGATGATTTTGGACAAGAAGTTCAGTGGAACTCTTGTCCAAGGTGTCGGAGTACTGATCGTATTCGAAGAAACTCCAGTGGACATGACCTACCTACAATCACAACGATACAGCACATGGGTATGCGCTGTCACATTGTATAAGAAGGCTAAGAAATTGACGTAATTACACCTACCAAATTTGGGGTAGGCTTTCGTTTCCATGGTTCATAATTTGTCAATATGTTGATCGTTTCTTAATATCCGTTGTCGTTTGTAGGCATATATGTACGAAAACAAAAATTTATATAAATAATTTTAAAAAAAAGTCCATTAGAAGCAAAAACCAAATGATTACAACGTGAACCAATTTAACGAAACGGTATCAGCTATTTATTGTTTTTTAGGGAAAATAAAAAAAAAGAAAAGAATTCACTAGGTTTGTAGAATTAGTCGATTCAGCTCCACCTCACTTGATCAATTTTAAATCAGGTCCTGGCTCTTCTTCCAAAATTTGAGCTCAATTTGATACAAACTTGAACTGCACTGGCCCTTTGAAGTTTCTATGGGAGTTACTGTGGAATAATCAAACTTTTCATTCTATTCCTCCAAGTTTTTATAATAACATACGAAAAAAATTGTTATCTGTGCTTACGAGAAATTTATTCAGCTTTATCTTTCCCGACGACCACTTTAAGATTGCACATCATATCATTTTAGATAACATCATTAGGTTTAAAATAAGTAGCGCGTATGCAATGCTCCGGAAACTACACAGCTAGTAGAATTGGTGTGTCTGATGTAAAGAATACAGCCAAAAACCAAACCTACATAGCTACAGCAGGCAAGCACAAAATTGACCAAAAATTTGCCTGTCCCGATCAATTTTTCGATCATACAATGGTAAAAAAAAATGTTATTTTTTTTAAAAAAATCGTATGCGCTTCCTCAGTTTGATTTCTATACCATCACTATCCAGGAAATCTTAAATTATTCCAAACTGTTTCTACTAATAATCAACGGAAATGAAATAAAATTATTCAAAAATATATCCAGCGAAATTAATTAGTGCCCTATTATTTTAGCGTATTAGTCATCACGCGTAAATCTAGTGTTTGACATTCTGAGTACCCATTCCCATAAACTTACAAATGCAAATCAGAAAGAAAACCCTTTTTTTCTTCTAGAAGTAACTACCTTCCACCCAAAACGACTCATTGGCTGCAATAAAGCAGTCAATCGCGCAACGGTGGCCTGTCAAACTTTTGGCATATGTACGATTGATTGGCCAGCAGCCAATGCCCAAAGAGACACTTTATCCACCGCTACACCCTACTTGATCCTCATAGTCATCAACATCCACACGTCATGTACAATGTTGTATGCCACGCATTCCAGTCATAATATCGCCACTCTTGCCACCTCAAACCCCAACTGTCAGAAAGCAATCAATGTCGCGAGGTCTCCGTCTATAGAATGCACGACTTATTTTTTTCTGCCGCTGCTGGTGGTGAACTGGATGGTATCAAATTCAATTTGCGATTATGATTTATGAAATTGCCCACCACTAGCCAGCAGATTAGACAGAGCGTGAAAATTGGTAAGGCGTGAACAGCTTCAAGCTTCAAAATCAGCGAGATACTCCCCGAAAAAGGCGGCGTTTGGCCTCTTCCTTCGAGCAGACACGACACGACATACGAAGGTAAAGCGAGCGAGCACACGGCATTCAAATGTCTACATACCTTCCCAGCCAATAAATCGCGAACAAAGCCTAATTTTAATACACCCAATATACCATTGCTGCCAGGCGCTAGGAACGATCTTTATCGATCTGACAACATCATTGCTTTCGGGTGGGGGATTGTGTTGTCGTTTGCTCAATTAAACGGTTGTTGAAAAATTTCGATTAGCCCATTACGAAGCGTAGCCCGTTGAAGGTGGCTCGATGAACGGTTCAACAAGGTGATCGATGTCGTATGACAACTTCTCGTTTGGAGGTTCTGAGTGGATCGGTGGAATGCGTGCACTTGGTACACTCACACCTAACCAGCCAGTGATTTGCCTTCTAGGAAAATATTTGAATGTGTGATTAGATCTTGCACGGTACTGTTGATTAATGGACTCAAGTGACACCGTTTAGAGAGCCAACCTACAAGGGAGGGTACGAGAGTTATTGATGACATATTTCACCGCTGAGTAAGAATGAAGTTATGAATATGAATAGAACACTCCTCGATTCATTTTTGATTGAACTGAACTGGAACTGTTGGTGCCAAAATGTTTTATGGTCGCATTTGCACCTATATCGCTATATGCACAAGGTAACGGGGTTGGAGTGACGATTTACTGCAAAACTAAAAAAAAAAAGAACATCAAACTACATGACTCAGTTGGTCTATTCCTCTGTTTTTTTCTATCTGAAGAGGTGGATTTTAGAAAGGATTGTACTTCACTTTGGTAATTGATTTATTTGATCGATAATTTATGCCGTTCAAGGAAATATTGTTTTTCTTTAATAATCCATAGTAGACAAAATTAGATCAAGAAATCTAGTGAAGTGTTCATCATTAATAAGGTCATTCTTCATACTCTTCATTCGCTTGATATGTATCTTAATGCACGTCTTTTGTTTTTCTCACATGAATTACGATGTTTTAGCTGTTTATAGAAATAGTACTATCAAACTTCAAAGTATTGTACAGGGTCTGGCAGTTTAACTGCTACAAAACATCTGGATCTATTAAAATATTGAACAGAAAATGACATCGAGCCTCCGCTTGTCATAATAAGAAATCAGACGGGTGAAAATCGGAAAACTAACCTTCGCAAAAACCTTTTTTTGAACTTTTTTTTATCAAACGATACCATTTCAATAGACAAAAATTCGTACTTTATGCCGAATTTTTGTTAAATTTTGACCTGTTTTCTTGAGATAGTCCGTAGTTCCTAATACATCATTGAAAAGGTAACAATACTGACTTTAAACATAATAATGACACGATAGGTTTCATTGAGAAAAATAAATTAAAAAATCTTAAAGAGTAGAAAAAACATTTCAAAATATGGAAATTTAGACATTGTTGATAAGCAACTTTTTCCTCCGCTTGTCCATGCACATCCTAGCACCTTTGAATTAAGTTTTGGATGTATACTAACAAGTCACAAAAAAAGATTTGGCGCAAACTTGCGCCATTTTGAAATTAGGCATTTCAAAAAATGTTGATCAATTGCATTATTTAGGTTGCTGAACACGTGTTCATTGTTTAAGGCGACTTTGATAATATCTGTGTTTTTCTATCTTTTGAATAATGTGTTTGCTGCTTTTTTTTGGTAGTATTTATTATGCTCAATTGTGACAATTGTGATTGTATTCATTCGTACCTAACAAAAACTAGGGCGGGATCCGTCGGGAAGCCGTAAGCGGTCGTGACATGAGGAACAGGGACGACCCTGGGGTATCCACTAACCCCAGACGTTCCAACTCCGGTCCTGACCCTGGCTTTCTCGATGGAAGGAAGGACCATATGGCGCGAGGTTTGACAGGTACCGTAAGTGGTCGGGCAGGGAGATCGCGGACGATCTGGCCTGTGACGGACGTCCCGAACCCTGCTTGGATCCAGGAGCATCTCGATCTAATCAGCGTCAGGTCGGTGGAGCTAACTACTAAAGACCTAGTAGTTAGACATAGTGGGTGCGTAATGCACAGAAGCCCCCTCCCTTAAGCAATACCAAAAGGTGGTTCCGGGGAGGGCCGGGGCTCGAGGCACGGGTGGGTTTTTAGCGAGTGGAGGAGTTGGCACCCTCTCCCCACACCCTGAATTCTTCAAGTGTCTGATATCAGATTTTCCATCCCGTCTAAAAGATATAAAAGCAAACATTAGCAACGATGTCAATAAGACCCCAATGGCACCTATTACATCTCCCTTGGTACTATCGAGTGACACTTACAGGAAAAGGCGAGTTTTCAACGGCATAGACTGTCTCCCTCCCACTAAAACCCTGGCAGGCCTTCAGTACGTTCCACGGCTGTATCAGCCGGATGGAAGTGGGCTCAGACGCCATACCTGACTTGTGCCGATCCGGTTCTGAACGCGGAAGACCCGTGTCAACCCTTGCATGGCCTCCCTGCTTGCATAGATAACCTTGGGATTACTATGGCAACTACTTCACGTGGGTCTGGATAGCAACCGAAGGAGGACCCAACAGCATGGAGCTACAAGCTCCACATAAAACGAAACAGCAAGAGGAGGTGAACCCGTTTTTTGAAAGAGTCTAGCAGGAAGGTGGGATCTGGCGGCGGAGAACCGGAGAGGACATAGATGAGCCTGGGCCCATCCGGGCAATGGAAAGGAAGCAAGCTACGCTTCCAAAAGTGTTAGAAGTCTCAGAACAGCTGAAAGCTATAATCGATTTTACGCCGACTCGTAACAATATCAGCAAGGACCTCAAACATTACTTGTTGGGGCTTCGTAGGTCCGTTCAAGCTGCATGTCGCGAGATGTACGAACTGGAAACCAAGCTTCTAGCCGACCAAAGTGCCCGGGAGGTGGCAAGACTAGTGACAGTGGGAAAATCCAGGAAATCTGTCTGCAAACACACGTAGACAGATGCGTCTACGTGTGTTTGCAGGCGGACTAACTACGCTTGCAGACAAGCAGGCCAGGTAGTCATCCGAGGAAACTGCAGCGGGGGCTTCCAAGTAGCGGCTGGTGTCAGACAGCACCACGGACCCAAAGACATACGCGAATGTTGTGTCAAGGTCAGAGGGTCCAACCTCTCGCCCCACGGGGCGTCAAGAGAGTGCCCCAGCGCCAAAGGTACCAAAGGCGCCAAAAGTGACGACCCTCCAGAGGCAAGAAAAATCCCTGTACCAAGGTTCGGAAAAAGATAGATCGACCCCAACAAGAAAAATCGAATCGAACCCTGGCACGAAAACGGAACCGCGGTGAGGCCCTCGTTGTGAAGACCAAAGAGTCTAAGTACTCCGAGGTCCTCAAAGCAACGCGCGACGATGCTAAGCTCGTAGATCTGGGCGCCGATGTGCGAAGTATCCACCGTACACCCATTGGCGAAATGATCCTAGGAAGCACACGAAGCCGAAAGGCCTAACCTACAAAAAAAAAACTGGCTGAATAAGCCTTGGGAGCGCCAGAGGAGGTAAGTGCTCTAGCCACGTTAGTGACTTTTCAGTGTTAAAACCTGGACGAGATCACGGTGGAGGCTAGCGAAGTCTCCTCGACCATAAAGGCTGTAGTGCTGCGAAAGGGTCCAGTCGGGACCCAAGTGACCACGATACGGCTGGCAGTAGTCACCGTGGGGTCGGATCTAAAAGTGGCGAAACTTAAGGTGGAGTGGTCTGTTTATTTACTGAGTTTGCACCAACCGCCAATGGTATGCTTCAAATGTCTTGAGAGCGGGCATATTTAGATGAGTGTTTCATTATTGTTTCTCAGAGGACTCTGCTTATGTGTGAACACACCAGTATTATGTGGAATTTTGCATGGATTTTTGCCAATAAATATGTGTGGATTATTAACCGTGTACCATAGAAACGGAGCGGGGTCGATCATAGACGTGACGTTCTGCAGCCCTGGGCTGTCGAACAACTGGAGGGTACAGGATGACTACACCCATAGTGACCACTTGGTGGTTCGCTATAGTATCGTTTATAATACTAGGTAGCGCGCAGAAGCAAGAGCACCACTCCATTCCCCCGCAGATGGAGGACAACATACTTCGATGAAGAAGTATTTAGAGAGGCGCTAAAGCAGGAACAGAACATGAGTGAAACGCAGGACCCGTACGGCGACCAACTCGTAGCACTACATATACGCGTGTGCGATGCAACCATGCCTAGGAAGGTCAAACCTGTGAATGGGTGTATTGGTGGACAGAGTCGATTGCCGACCTCCGTAGAATTTGCCTCCGTGCGAGGATGCCGAGAGCGCGGTCGGACTCCGAAAAAACGGAGTGCCAAGTGGCGCTTGTCACCGCCAAGGCCGCGCTATAGAGAGAGATAAAGGCCAGCAGATGAGCCTTTTTTGAGGGCCTGTGTTCAAGGGTCAATATAAACCCATGATAACGGTAACGCGGAGGAACGGGACGAGGCGACGGTGATGAATGATGAACTCATTGTGATAGGAAAGTCGCTAAAGGTGAACAAAGTGCCAGCAGCAGATGGCAAGACGGCTTTTCTGCTGGCTTCCGAAATGTTCGGGGTGATGATGTAAAGATGTCTGGACGAGGGGGTCTTTCCGGCCGCCTGGAAACTCCAGACGCTATTATTGCTGCCAATAACAGGGAAGTCACCGGGTTATGCTTCTTGGATACGACCGGTAAGGTGCTGGAGGGTACAGACGGCCTGTCCAAGAATCAGTTTGCCGTAAAGGGAAGTAAACGGTGGATGCCATTAGGCCGTTACCGAGACGGCAGAGGTGGCAATCCAACGTAAGAGGCTTATGTGCAGTAGTCGTCCTGGATGTGAGAAATGCGTTCAATAGCGCCAGTTCGGAGACTATTGCCAAATCGCTGCAACGTCTCCGGGTTCTTGGGTTTCTGAACAGGATTCTGCGCAACTACTTCCAAAATTGGATACTGGTATACAACACTGCGGCTGGTCAAGAACGTGTTCAAGTCATCGCAATAGTTCCGCAAGGTTCAATCCTGGGTCCGATGCTATGGAACAAGATGTATGACGAAGTGTTGAGGTTGATGTTCCCAAACGGGGTAAAGAAAGTCGGATTTATGGTTTTATGGATTACATCGCCCTAGAATAGAAGACGTGGAGCTAACGGCCACGCACTCCATCGATATTGCCGAGGAATAAATGCGCTCCAGGAGCCTGGAATTAGCCCCTCACAAAACGTAGATTACTGAGGTAAACAACAAGAAACCGGAGCAAAGGGCTACAACCCACCCGGGTAAGTTGAAGATAACATTTATGCTCTCCAAGTTTCACACTAAGGCTTATTTGTATCTTAACCTTAATCTGCTGCTACTTAGCTTCCAACAGTTTTTTTTCTTGTTTGACTTGACCATTTTTGGCATACTCTTACTTGACCATTTTTGGCATACCACTCCATGGTTTTTTTTTCCAGCCTGCTATTTTGGCACACAACACGATGCTTCATTAAAGGCAGCAAACGTTCTTAACGAAAGAGGTTTTAATGAAATTTCCTGGTTGACGGTTCCAGTTCCAGTGTCGCTTTTCAAGCAACAGTTACAGATAGCCTGTCAACCCAGATATTTCTTAGCGAACCTCGACAGTCTCATATGCTTGAAAAAGTTTGCTACCTTTCCCTTTCCGGTTGCAGTATAGAACCCCTGCACAGGAAGCTGTATGAAGTCTTCCTTGAAGTAGATTTCGTCGTCCATTACCAAGCAATCAATCTTGATCAGCATTGTCGTGTACAGCTCCTGGGCCATTTTTTAACGGTTTTTAATTTTCTGGTGTCTTAGATCGACATGTGTGAAATCAGAAATATCATATTGAGTCAATGTCAAAGTTGTGAAAATTTGGATCTCAATTGGTATAGTAAGCTGTAATTGAAATAAATTGTAAATGGTTTATTTCTAAAAATTGTACCCAAAAAAATGCAACTCTTTGTTTTGTGTATAACTCTTTTTATTCCATGTGTAAACATTGATGAAATTTTGAGTGTAAATAGTTTAGAGAGTAATGTTTACATGGGGGGCGACTCCGGCGTAGAAGTTAACATCCATAAATCTCACGCCAAAGTCACGAGTTCTAATCTCACCTTTCGTCACAATCTCTCATGTGGTTATTGAGATGGCGTCCAAGCAAGAAGTGCTTCGACAAAAAATGGTGAGTGCCATCGTGGAAATTCCAGACCCGTCCCACAGGTGGATTGCGAAGCAGTAAGGAATCGACAATTCGATCGTGTCCCGAGTGGTAAAATCTTTCAAGGAGACCCAGACAACCCAGCGGCGAGCTGGCAGCGGAAGAAAAGCGAAGACGACCGACCCCGTGAACGCAACGAAGGTGAGGGATTACTTCAAGTGAAATCCGAACCATTCGATTCGAGACGTGGCCAAGAAGGTCAATTCTTCTTTCTGGTTAGTCCAGCAGACAATGAAGCGGGCCGGACTTCATGTCTTCAAGGTAAGGAAGGCACCTAACCAAACCGATACGGTGGCCTAATCCCGCGCCAGGAAGTTGTACCGTGAGTGGTTGATGCAGCCGAAATGCATCGTAATGGACGACGAGACGTACATTAAAGTGGTCGCCAAGCAGATTCCCGGCCTGAAGTTTTTTGTCGGCAAGTTCCGGCAGGATGTTCTGGAGAAGTTTCGAAACAAGAATATCGACCAATTTCCCAAGAAGTACTTGGTGTGGCAGGAGATCTGTGGGTGCGGCAAATTCAGCAAGCTGTACATAACGACCGGCATAATCAACGGCCAAATAAAGAAGAATGCCTCCAGAAGCGACTGCTACCCTTCCTCCGGTCCCACGAAGGTGACACTCTGTTTTGGCCGGATCTGCCATCGTGCTATTATGCAAAACCGGTGATGGATTGGTACGATGCCAACGATTTTGTTTCTATGCCGAAGGAGGCAAATCCGTCTAACTGGCCAGAACTTCTCCATACAGAAAAATTCTGGGTGATTTTGAAGAGCAAGCTCCGGAAACCAGGGAAGGTCTTCACAAGGATTTGAAGAAAGAGTGGACAAAGGTGTGTAAGAAAGATTGTTGCACAGGATTTGATGGGTAGCGTTAAGCCCAAGGTGCGGGCATTTAGCCTAGGAGAGGAAGTTTAATAAACCAACGTTTCAAAAACATAGTTAATATATGTTTTTTCATTCCCTGAGAGTTTCTAAAATATCCGACTTAAAATGAATTTTTGGTGATCATTTTTGTCTGTTGCATTTTTTGCGAGTGCAATCTTTAATTTCATCACATTTTATCACTATTATTCATATATTGCTGATACGAAAAAGTAATCATGTATAGTTTTCATAGTTTTCATACATTTCTATGAATGTTGTATGGGTTCTCAGGATTAAGAATTAAAGACAATTAGTCATTTTTAAACAGTTGTAAGGACCTGTTTGGGAGTGCGGGTCGATGAAACTAAACGTTTTTTACGTAACGATGAGTGAAAGTGGGAAGCCATAGTTTGGTGACTCCAACCACGATACTAAAGGGTGTTTCGATGAAAATTTGGTCGACTTAAACTTGACGCATTTCCTTTCATCGTGCATTAAAAATTTTTGCACACCGCTCATTTGGAAAATGTGAGCGTGTAGCATCATGCCTCTATTTTGATTTTGAGATTAGCACTTCAGTTATCAATATGTCGTCGAAGGAAGAGAAGCAACGCATCAAAATTTTGCACGTGCATGGCGAAAATCCAAACTACTCTCACGCCAAGTTGGCGAAATTGTTGAATGTGGCTAAATCAACGGTTACCAACGTATTAAAAGTGTTCGGTGAACGTTTGTCGACAGCCAGGAAAGCTGGATCGGGTGGAAATCGAAAACCGGAGGCCACAGCGACGACAAAAGGAGTTGCCCGCTGTTTCAAGCGGAACCCCAACCTCTCCGTCCGAGATGTCGCAAAGAAGCTGGGAGTGGTGCCTTCAACCGTGGATAGAGCTAAAAAACGAGCTGGACTGTCGACTTACAAGAAAGTGGTGACTCCAAATCACGTCGGCCAAAGCACGATCGCGGATGTTGTACACGACGATGCTGACGAAGTTTGATTGCGTGGTACAGGACGATGAAACTTACGTCAAGACAGAATTTTAACAGCTTCCTGGACAGGAATTTTATACGGCAACCGGACGGAGAAAGGTGGCAGATATTTTCAAGCACATGAAATTGACAAAGTCCGCGAAAAAATATCTGGTGTGGCAGTCCATCTGTACCTGTGGCAACGTTTACATTGCGACCGGAACCGTCAACCAGGAAATTTATCTAAGCGAGTGCCTACAAAAACGTATACTTTCCTTTCCTGAAGCGATACAATTGTTCCGTTCTATTTTGGCCGGATTTGGCATCTTGCCATTGCGGAAAAAAGGCCATGGAATGGTATGCTGCCAACAACGTTTAAGTGGTGCCCAAGAACAAGAACCTTCCTAACACGCCAGAGCTCCGCCCAATCGTACAATATTGGGCCATCGTCAAGCGGAACCTTAAGAAGACTCAAAAAGCTGTTGTGAGCGAGAAACAGTTCAAGGCAAACTGGCGTTCTGCGGCGAATAAAGTGGACAAGGAGACTGTAAAAAATCTTATGACAGGTGTTGAACGAAAGACCCGGCAATTCGCATTCGGTAAAAAGGAAGGTTAGCTGAATATTTCTCCTGTATTCTGTATTAACTGAACTTGAGAAAAAAAATATGACTTATTAATAAAAACTTTGTTCGACTCACACACAATAATGTTTGACCAAATTTTGATCGGAACACCTTTTACCAAAAAAAAAAAAAACAAAAAAAACATACAAAAAAGATTACCAACAACTAAAATTCACCCCACTACCACCACACAAAAACAAAAAATAAAAAAAGAAAAGAAAAAAAAGAAAGGGAGCGGAACCCCACCCCCCCCACCTACCCCACCCCCCCCCCCCCCCCCCCCCCCCCTTTCTTCCTTTGAAAAAAGAAACCCCCCCCCCCCGGGCCCACCCGCCCCCCTTATCCCCCAACGAAAAAACGAACAAAAAAAACACAAAAAAACGATATCAGCCTTACCATCCTACAAGGTTCCTTGGATAATGGTGAAGGTAGTACGACGAAACTTCTGGCATTCCTGCGCCAAACTTGCCTGCCTAAACAAATTTGAGATGAACGCAGAGCACTACACGACTAAGGAAAATTGGGATAGACGGCAGGACGGAGAGGTAGCTTTCCTTTGCGCTGAGTACTGCCCTACACCAGCGAACACTACGAAAGCGAAGTTTTCGACAGAACTACACAGCTTTTCCCCAGTGCCGGCTGTTGCCGGTAGATCTGGAAAAAAATGTGTAGTAGTTTCGGCAACGGCTGGTACTGTGAGACACTGGCTTCCACAGGTTAGTGCCCGGTTTTTCAACTAGAATCAGATTCTGTCTTGGTGATCTTTCCAGGTCACAGCCAAGCCACAATAGTTTCCTCTGCCGATCTGCCGACAGTTGTTACCACACCATACTGATAACCCGAAGAAAAATATTGTCCAGAACTTGACTCTTGACCTAGGCTCTTGACACCGGATTAGTCGCTACGTACTCACCAATTGGAAATGAAGTAAATAGAATGAAATAAAGTGAAGAGGAGAAAGAAGAAGAATAAAAAGATGGAGAAGAGAAGAAGATAAGAAAAAAATGATCTGAAGAAATTTTGAACCACTCTGTATTTCAAAACTCTGTTTTTCCGACACGTTTGCAGCTTTCTGGTGTAAAGTGTCGTAAATAAACAAACAAACAATTAATTTCTAGCACTGGCCGCATGTAGTCGTAGGATACCAAATCCAGTTAAAATAGCGTCTCGCCTCTGTGAGACCGCAGAAAGGACAGCAGGTGCTTCTGAAGGCACTCGTCTCGGAAGATTTGCCTCCGTCCGTGAAGAATGGCTGGTTCATCTCTCCACACCTACAGATGGCCTACCAAACCAAACACTTTTTTTTCAAATTTGTCCACCTTCTTCTTCCTTACATAGAAACAAAAACGTTCTCAAAATGAAAAATGGACAGTGAACTAGTTCTCGTTTTCATGAGTTATACTTAAAAACGTGAAATAGTTCCCGATTCCGTGATTCAGTTAAAGGTGTAGTTTAGCTTATTCTAGAATTCATTACTGGCGTTTACGGATCCGGGCATGGATTTTTTTCCGTTATTTTTCCTCAGAAACGGCCAATCGTGGTGTAGAAACCGTGATGTAGTCGTGGAGGTCTTCACGTGTCATCGTTTTTTTTTTTCAAAAAAACCAGATGGAAACCTTCGCATTCTTTGCCACATTGCAGATCGGAAGCTTCGGTCGACGCTTGAACAGATTCAACACCTTCCTTGCCTTCACCGGATCAGCTATCTTCAGTTTTTAGCCGCTGCCTGGCCGTCGCTGGGTCATCTGGGTCTCCTTGTATGACTTCGACATCCAAGTGTTTTCCGATCCATCTATGCAACGCAGTCGGATTTCCCATGAGGACGCACATCTTTTTTTGGTGGATCTGCTTTTGTTCCGATGCCATCTCAATAACCACTTGACAGATTGTAATGAAATTTTGCCAAGGTAAACATTAGCACCGTGAATTTTGGCTAGTTTCAGTAATTTCATCAAGTTTTACCTACACGCTTAATAGTTACAAGCTAATCAATGTGTCTCAGTTTTTTTCGAGTACACTCTATAATCCATGATCAAAATGAAATGACCAGTTTCAAACGACAAAAAAAAATTGACTGGTTTTGAATTTGTTTGAAAGTGTTCCGCGTTCTTCAGGATTTTAAAGTAGCTTTGTCCTCTTAGTTGTAAAAACTCCTTTCGCTTAATAAAATTTACAACCTTTCTGAAAGTTATTTCCATGATGCCAATTGTCGATATTGATGCCAGTAATAAAATTCTTTCATATAGCAATGGTTGCGCGTTGGATGCCAAATGATTGAATAGTTTTAAAATCGAACTTTATGACCTCTTTCACACTCATCGCGTTTCTCGACGATAGTGGCATAAGCGGCATAGTTCTGTCATGATGCACAAAAAAGCATCCTGCGTACTCAGTTTGGCAATGGTTCGATATGCAGGGAACGGAATAAAAATGTGATGACAGTAATTATGGAAGGCATATCTTATGTCGGTACAGCTGACTGTTCGTGTTGTTACCGCTCGTCGCCAGTTAAGTCAATCAATTGCAAGCCACTTGTCTTGAGGATAGGGCACGAGGGCATCTCATCGATTTTGCTTAATTTATTTTTTTCGGTAATTGGAGAACTGGTCTACGGAGGAAAGGTCAGGGTAATTAATTGTGAACTCATTCGTAAGTAAATGAGTACTTGATGTATATGTGACAGTTCACGATCCTTTCGGAACAGCATCGTTACTGGCTTTCAATGATGTATGAGAATATAGTAGAGTTGGCTTTACTTGCTGTAATAATTTAATGGAAAATGCTGCAAAACCATTGACTCTGGATCACCTCGGAACCAATAGGCCCTTAAAACAGTATATTTTGTGCAATATTTGACGTAACTCAATGACTTCCACATTTTGTTTAATTAAAATATCTATTACCAGAAAATACACTTTAGCACTTCCATTCATGAAATTCCGATGATTTGATCCGTGGCAACCGATAAGATTCCAGTCCGCATTTATCTTCAAGAGCGATCTTCTTCAAAATAATCATAGTTCTCTCGCGTGCACTTGAAACGATGTCGCAGTCCCCACGGGTCTCCATTCATGGTATGCTATGGTACGTGGGAACATCGACCCAGCATCAAGGTTACCAAAAGTCGGTGCACTTATAATCGGTCTGTGCAGAGCTTGGGACTGATCTGTCACGATTGCCATTCAGAACTTAGCTGGATTGTTAAAATTTCGTTAAATGCACGGAGGGAATAGTTGAAGTGATTATAATTCTATTTGATTCCATATTTCTTAACCTAATAGGTAATGGAGTAGGTCTTATTTTCCCTACGTGTTGCTTGAACATCGTTTCAGTCGATAGCAATTAAACTTAGGCCACAAAGCCAACTGATCGGATCCATCTACCAATCGGTGCGATCTATCATATAGTTAGGTGAAATAATATGAAGTTTCGGATTGCTGCTAGTGGGTTCGCTTTGGCATTTCACGCTGCTGCCGTGTTCGTTCATTGGCGGCTAGTGGCGCATGCTGGGCACGGTATAATTTTCGTATAGAAGCCAACCTCATCATCGTCACCGTTTGTTCTTCAAAAGAGGAGCATCCACATTAATGAGCCTATCGTAATGAGTGCTCTCGAGTGTTGTACTACAAGGACACAATTAGCGTGCCATTTTTGCCACACTTTTTTCATCGATCGCATGCCGTACCTTATTTCGTAGGTTGAAATCACATCAATAGATTGGTTGTCTAACCGCTCAAACGAATCCGATGGAGCTTCCGGCGAGAGGTGCTCTCGAAATTGGAAATGCGGCGTCTGTTTAGTTATGGAACGTGTAGGTCATTGCCAATTGCTGCTAATCTGTTGATAGAACTTGCTGCAATATGCCAGGAAGGCTGTCTCTCACTTTTTAAACGTCTTGGAATTACAATGATTCAATTCATAGATCACAACCTTAGGATGTCATTACGATTCGTCTAAAAAGATTTTAGTCGAATGACACAAGGCTTTTGATTTGTGAATGGTATATTTATGATGTGTAGGTGAGGTTTTTTTTCAATGTGGATTTTAAAAAGAATCTTCGGCAATATCTTGGTTGGGTCGATATGAGTCTGAAGGCTAGGTATATAAAAGTTTGGGATCATTGTTGATAATGCTCCGATTAATTTTTGACGCAGTGCGTCATTTAGACTACTCGAACGGATGTTTTTAGTACGGATTAGTTTAACATATCCGAATGTATCTTAATCAACACAGCGATTGACATAAGGTAGATGTGAAAGTTTCTTCCTGATCTCTGCCATATTTTTCCCATAAAACATATGGAGCTGTCAAACTGCTATCCTATCCTTGCAGGGGATAGAAAAAAAACAAACTTTACAAACATTATGTATTAGCATGCTATCCAAATAGAGTTTTGGAGCTGTGATTAAGAATTCTAAATAACGGGTGAGTCATAAGTAGCCGGACTAAATGAAAACCACCTTTGGTAAAACCTTTTTTTTTTAAATTCAATTCTTTATTGCATTTTCACATGTCCATACAATGTGCAGATGATGGCGTTTCATCTTCAATTTTCTTCAATATTCCCGGAACCCTCGCCATCGTGGTCTGAACCACCTTTGGGTCCACTTTTTGTCACATCGGATGATACGGTATTTGAGTTGTTGAGCTGTGGTGGCTTCTCAACCATTTTCGTACACCGACTGAGACAGTATGGTCCAATTCGACTCGCCTGGGGTAGGTTTTGAGGATTACGTACAAACGGTATGTTATGGGTGGTCGACCTGACCAATATGAAACATCGCGTGAGTTTATGTAAAAACTAGGATTAAAAAATGAGCGCTAGAAATAAAAGTACATAGTTATGGGTACATAGTTATTTAAACCGTGTTTGAAACTCCGGTTTCCGCATGTGCAGTAAAAAATTATGAGAATGCATTAACGCGATGCCGTTAAGCGTACCAAATACGAGAGTAATAACCAAACAAACGGAAACCATACAAATTTGATAGGTACACACTACCAAAATGTCATGTAAATTTCTGTCCCCTGAGACCGACACATGCAAGCGTCCTTTTGCACATAAGAATGAGTTGAAAGAGATGAGAAAATAAATTCAATCAAACCCATTTTTCATAGAATTGCGTATGTGTTGGTTTCATGAGACATAATTTTACACGAAGTCTTTGTTTACGTTCCCGAACTTTTTACAAACATGAATTACGTCTCGTGTAAAATTCATAATTTCTAAGTGTGTAACATTACATCGATATAGTTAATTCCATCTATTTTGAGTTTATTCGCTGTTTGCACATCATTGCAAATTACACCATATTTTCGACATGATTGATGTGCGTCTACTTCAATTCCAATCGTAGCAACATTGTTGTGTTCAGAAAAAAAAATTGACTGTATTAGCAGTTGATTTGCAGTAGCCATGGCGAAAACAGCCAAGCAACTACCCTCCACCCCGGAGCGAAAAAGTTGGACACCGTGAGGCACTTCATATACGCCGTCTATATCCGATCCTGCATTGACAACACCCTCTCCCTTCTGGACAAGGTGAGAGCCTCGTACGGAAGCCTGATTTTGGCCACCCGACAGTGTAGCAAAAGCTGAAGAGGAAGACTGAGGCACCGTGACCGTTGGGCGCCTATGTTCACCGCTCAAACGGTGAAGATATACTGAGCCAAGATGTCTGAGTAACAGGCAATCGCTCAGAAGAAGGGGCTGAAGGTGCTGGTGAAAAACATCTTCCCGGCGAAGCGCGATATTATGGTCATAATGAATGACGAGACCTAATTAACGCTGAACGGCAACAACCAGCAGGGGACCGGGTACTTTACATCCCCCACCAAGAAGACAAGCGTTTACGTCAAATATATCTACGGCACCAAGTTCTCGATAAAGGTCCTTCGGTGGCTGACGATCAGTGAAGGGAATATCAAAGCCGCTGTTCATTCCTTCGAGCTTACGGTGAACAAAGAGATATACAGTATACACACTAAGATTTTTTTACAGAAATCTGTAAAATTTTACCGAATTCTCAACAGCTGAACGTTCGGTAATCTGATTTAACGGATTTCGGTAACATTTTACAAATTCTGGTGAGATTTTTACAGCTAACTGTAAAATTTTCGGATTACAGAACGATCAGCTATTAAGAATTCAGAAAATTTTACAGATTCCTGTAAAAAAAATCTTAGTGTGTATACACCCTTCTGGAAGTTGCCGCCTTCATCAAGAAGTATCACGCGAAGGGGAAAGTTGTATTTTGGCCAGACCCGGCTTCGGCCCATTAGACCAAGAGATCACTGAAGGATATGAACCAGCTGAAGATAAACGCTGTACAGAAGACCGCCAGCCCTGTCAACATCCCAAAGCTAAGACCTATAGACATTTTCTGGGCAAACTTCAAACGGAGGATCTACTCAAATAGTTTCGTGGCAGGAAGAGCAGCTGATCGCCAAGGCCAGGAAAGAGCTGAAGATCATCCCGACATCCATCTTTTCATCGGCCATGGCTAGGATTCTGACCAGCTACCTCAATGCCATCTTAATAAACGTAAGATTTAAGAAATTGTTTCGCTGCCAAAGTAGCGTTTCTCCTTAGTTAAGTTCATATATTTCGAAAAACCGACATGGAACTAGTTATATAGACTGTTCCAGAAAGTATAAGTACACTTTCAAAATAACAAAAAAGTCATGTTTTTTTTTTAGTTTTAATAATTTTATTTGGCAAATCATATTTGTATTTGTGTTTTATATGATATTTTACTCTCGTTTAATCAAAATATTTAATCATAGCCAAGACTCCTAACTTTTCCTCGAAAATGACCCATTAGCTTCTGCACAGTGGTATTTCCCACAATTTTGACCACTTTTGGCCAATCTTTTTTAAATTTTTGGATGTCGTCCGCTGGTTTTATGAATTTTCGAAGCTTTGCTTTGGTTAAAGCCCAAAAAGTCTCGATTGGCCGTGCCTCCGGGCAGTTCGGCGGATTCATGTCTTTCGGCACGAAACATACATTTTGACTTTTGTACCATTCTAAAGTGTCCTTTGCGTAATGACATGACGCCAAATCAGGCCAAAACACTACTTGACCTTCGTGCTGCCTGATCATTGGCAATAATCGCTTCTGGAGACATTCCTTAACGTATTTCTGAGTGTTCATCGTCTTCGTTGTGATGTACGGACTAGATGTTTTATCACAATCGCATATTGCCTGCCAAACCATAACCTTCTTACCGAATTTTTCGGTAAAAATTGCCTTCTCCGATTTGGGGATGTCTTCGTTTTTGCTTACAGTATAGAATTCTGATCCGGGAAGCGTTTTGTTATCTAGTTTCACATACGTTTCATGGTACATTATTATACACCCAGAATTTCTACACAATAACGAATCGTAGAGTTTGCGGACCCGTGGTTTAACGGACGTGGCCTGTTTTGGGTTTCTTTTTGTGTTTTTTCTGCTTCCGGTATGTTTTTAGCCCAAGTCTTTCTTTGGCACGCATGACGTTGCTTGACGAGGTCCAGGTTTTTCGCAACATCCCGAACGGAAGTCGCTGGTTTTCGCTTGTAGGTATCCCTGATCTTTTTATCGATATCCGGACTAACAGGACCGGATTTTCGACCACTCTTCGGCGCATCTTCAAACGTACACTGTTCTATATATTTTCGAATCGTAGATCGTACCGCTCCGACGCTTACACCCTCTTCTTTTGCCAATTTTCTCAAGGAGAGTCCGCTCACAGTGCACCATTTGTGCACGATACTTTTTCGTTGTTCCGCAGTAAAACCGCGCATTTTGATAGGTAACACAAAACTGAGCACTTTTTTGATGCTATGTCATTCAGAAATATACAAACAAAAGGACGCAGCCCAAACATGTTGAAATATTTCATTATATTCAAAGTTACCGGTGCTTATACTTTCTGGAACAGTCATTAGAATATGTACGTTATAGTACAGTTATGCCTGGGACAGACATGCAATGTACAGCGTTGTACTTCTTTAGTCTAGTACGTGTTTTTCTGTACTGGATTAAGGTATTTGACAGTTCGTACAACGGTCAGCGTTTTATGTCTGTCATAAGTATTATAGTTATAGTTATGTACTTTGTGAGTGACTTATAAACTGTCACTCTTTCCGTACTGGTGGCCATGCAATCTGACGGTGATTGTTATATTTTATTGGTTCGGTCAACTCACTTGTCTGGTACTCCCATGCAGGGCCATGCATTTTCGAGACTTTAAAATGAACTCGAATATTTCTTTCTTTCACGTACCCTGCACAGCGCATCATTTCAACGCTGCAGAGGTCGTCCAGCATGAAACGAATATGAAAATGAAAGGCAGCCAGAAAGAACAACACGCCTTTCTCCCCTGTCAATGCAAAGGCTTTCGATGCTCGAGTTGAAGCAGTCCAAGTATGCTCTCTCAATGACGATCATTGACACTGTCACCTTCCCTGGCAATTTGATTTATTTGCATCTTAATTTTTTCTATAAATAAAAATTTAAAAAAATAGCGTATAATATTTACGTATTTTTAGAGTGTAAAAGGTTATAAAAAAATATAAATAAATTTTAAAACAAAATAGAAAAAGATCAATCATTAACAAAATGAAAATGAAAATAATCATAACAACCGCACGTTCGTTCCCCCCCAACCGCCAACACCCAATACACGAAGAACCCCCGCAAGAGGAAAAACACCGAAACCGAACACGCCGGAAACTCTACTGTCTCACAAATGTTTTCTTGGTTTGTTAAAAGACCGCTAGATTTCACTTTTTCTTCGTCGCCTCGATTTTATCAACTAATGATAATATTGTGACACCCCCCACCCACCGACGCATCATATTGTTAAAAAAATAAAATAATAAAACAAAAAAAAGACTTTTGGCTCGATGACGTTTCACATCATAATGTATTAATTTGTATATGTTTGATGGATTACCACAGAGAACAGACATCCAAGCTGGAGTGCCCTCCGTGTGTAAATTTCTGTAACTGCCATTTTAAAATTACAGCTCGTTTTCGTTAGTTTTGGTGAATCGTATGTTGATGGCGCCACTTGCCTGCCTCGAGATTTGATAGGCTGTCAATTTTAGTTTGGTGAAACCTAGACTAGGCGGTGTTGTATTTCCAACGGCTTGCTTTTAAAAATTTACACAGTAAATTGGAAAAACAATGTTCGAGCCTGGATGTCTGTTCTCTGTGATTACAACAGAGGTGAAGAGGTGTTTTTTTTTGTACACACACGAAAAAATTAAATTTTTAATATTACACTTAAGGAGTGTATCGAAAATAAGCTATCCACAAACTTTCTTTCAAATAAATTTGAAAAAAAACGATTTTTTATTTACATAAAAAAATTATTTTTTTTTACAAGGTGAAAATCTAGAACATAAAGAACACCGGATGAAATTTAAGTTATTCCTTCACGAATTTTCGAACTTTGGATCGAATGCTCTTCATCAAGTTCCGGACAAGTGTTGCATCACATTTTTTGGACGCTTGAGCCCAAATTTTTTTGAACTCCTGCATGTTCCCAGCTGCCTTACCAGTCTTCTTGAAGACCCTCTTCACGATTGCCCAGTAACGTTCGATGGGTCGAAGCTGAGGGCAATTTGGTGGATTGATAATTTTTTCAACGAAATCTATACCCTTTTCCACAAGCCAATTGAGAGTGGTTTTGGCATAGTGAGCCGACGCTAAATCCGGCCAAAACAGTGGAGGTGTACTATGCTTCTTATATAAACGCAACAATCTCTTCTGGAGACACTCAGATCGATAGATTTTCGCATTTATAGTTCCGGTAGTGTAAAAAATGGTTGACTTCAAACCACAGGAACATATTGCTTGCCATACCAGTACATTTGGACCGAATTTCTCCACTTGAATCGACCTGTCCGCATCGCTCACATCCTCCCCAACGACGGCAGTAAAGTATTGTGGACCTGGAAGGGTTTTTGAGTCCTCCTTTACATAGGTCTCATAGTCCATCAAAACGCATGTATCCGGACGCTGCAAAAGACGCGAATACAATTTCCGGGCCCTTGTTGCTGCTCGCTTCTTCTGTTCTGCACTTTGGTTCGAGATTTTCTGCTTCTTGTAGGTCTTCAGGTGGTTTCACCTCTTGATACGCTGGATCATTCCGACACTCGTTCCTGCTTTTTTGGCCAAATCACGTATTGACATTGATTTGTTCTTCATGATTAGAGATACCACTTTCTGCTCCAGTTTCGGGTTGGAAGAACCGGGTTTTCTGCCTCTTCCTGGTAGCTCATCCAAAGAATAGTGTTCCCCAAACTTATTAATGATGGTTTTAACACTCGCATGATGAATTACAAACCGCTTCGCCAATTTTCGCATAGTAATACCCTTCTCACTTAGCCATGTGTCTAGAACCTTAATTTTCACTTCCTTTTCATTCCTTACATTTTGAAAACGCAGAATTTGAACCGCACAAACAAGTAAACAAAAGAAAGCTGACAGTCAAACGCACAGCATGCAGTGTTCAGAGCATAAAAAACCATCACAAATACATGCGTACAACGCAAATGTATGTGGATAGCTTATATTCGATACACTCCTTAAACCATCTGTTAAAAAAAATTATGACCCCCGACCACTGCTTCATTTTATAAAGTTATATCTCGAAAACGGAAAAAAACAAAAGACTCTAAAAGGTGTGTTTGGTTGAATTTATTTTCTCATCTCTTTCAACTTTTGTTATGTTTATAAGGGAGGAAGCACGTACAAGGGCGATAGAACAGGGCACCAAAATGTATATGTTTTTTGGTGTGTGTGTGTGAAAGGCGGAACTGAGTGTTCACTCAGTATATAGATACTACAGTCAAACTGCAGACTAAACATGACAGCATCTAAGCCTTGTTATTCTCCAATAGAATTATTGCAGCATTGGATATCAGGTGGAAGAGGAGATGAAACAGGAAGTAGTATTATATTCTTCACTGAAAATCATATTTCGTTTATTTAAACTACGAAATCAATCGACTGATTCACCCACCGATTCGCCGTTGTTTACTGCAATAAAATTTATTTGAACTATTTATGAAGCAGGCTTCGTAATCAATACCACAAAATCTGTCAAAATAATAAGGTATTTCTCGACAACTTAGTCAAAAGACGTATCTGATTTTGTAAACAAAGAGGTTAGCAAAGATTCAAACATAAATTTCTCAAAACTCTCAGTACCCTTACAGAAACTAGCATCATCATCATGTTAGGGACATATTTTTCTTTTTGGTGGTGGTCCTAGTTTGCGTGAAAGCACACAGAGTTTCAAGATTTCTACGTTTGAATTTTTGTTAACCTCTTTGTTTGACAGATCGGTTTTATCGATTTGAAAGCCTACCTACCTTCCATAGTCACATCTTTACTGACGGTTTAAATCGAAGTTAAATCGAATCGTTTTAAATATAAGGCGTAGTTTAAAAACTATTTGATTCACCTATGATATGAACCACTTTCGCACTTTGTGATTGGCCCCAAAAGCATTCTTAAGGGTCACCCACAATAGATACACAGAAAAAAATATGAAAATTACATATGATTTAATCTGAAATTTCTATGAAAACATATCGATATAATTAATGGTTGCATGCAATTTTCAATTTGATGTATCGTAAACAGTGAGAAACACTACCTTCATGCAAAGTTATATCGTATTCATTACAATTTTTTAATTTGAATTCATGTTTGCAACCGATAACATATAAGTATACGACAGGCTCTTATTTTTGCGTCTTGAACGCTTGAAATTTACATGATATCATCACAATACAGTACTGCCGCTCAATTTGTCTAGTCAAAACAAAAAAATTTTCATCGCTATATTGTTTAGGTACGTACACGTACGGGAGTGAAGCATAAACAATCGTGAAGAACATTTTCAAAAAGTTCGAATAAATTGTGTGTGACAGTGAGAATCGTAGTGAATGGGCGTAGGATTTTTCGAATTCACCGAAGCCGGCATGATTTCAAGTGCCCAGTCGACAAATGTATACTCGTCTGGAAATGTCAAACAAGAAAAAAATCATATAATTGATGCACATAAATGGAATCAGCTTGAAAACTGTTTTAGAAGGAAAATAAATGGAAGATTTTTAAAATTCACAACTTTCTCCATTTATTTTTGTATGCAAGGAATCAAAAAAATCTTCTTTATTCCTAACCTCTAAAAATCTGAACTGTAGATATCAACATTTTTTTAATTTACAGCTCTTATATTGACAGCACGAGTATATTTACAGCTAACTTTTTTAGCGCTGTAGATTAAAGATCACGCGTAAATTTCTATTTAATTTAATAGAGGTAAATCTGTTACATTCAAGTACTCGTAATTTTACAGGTTTTGTTCGAACTGTGTACGTTTGCGTTCCGTTGACGTAAATTTGACAGAAAACCTATGGGAAAATTGTCAAATTCACGCAAACGCGTCCGCAACGTATCAATTATGGGCCAGCCATTACTGTTGGTACAAATCGGTTCAAAGTGACCAATAAGCTGAATTTATAAAACATGTTTGTTTTCCCAATGTAGTAAACAACCTGTTGCTAATGGCAACAATTGGACAGGGGGTTTATTCCGTAGCAATAATATTAGAACTCAGTCCTTGGGATTCCTAGAGATATTATAATTTGCCAGTAATCATAAATAGTTACATATTTTTAGAGTGTTTATAGGTGTACGCTTGTGTATCGTCTATGGATATAAGTGTGTATACTATTAAATTCTAGTATCAATCGTTATTGTTCGAGGCGTAGGTTCTAGCTGTAAGTTTTATTCATAATATAGTGTATGCTTATGCTGCATGTTAACTTACGTTTAGCCCCCTTATTGCAGGTTTATAATTTAATTTGTTTTAAGAGCAGGTTATATAATAGCTGTACTGCCGTTATAACCATAACTGTCCCATTAATATAGAGAAACCCATAGAACATGGGACAATTATGCGTAGAACGGCAGACTGTCACGACTAGATAAGAAAAAAATCTATTTTTATCTGTTGTTTATCTTATTAGTAGGCCTCTAAAGACTGTATCGTTAATTATGAGTACACCTAAAAATTGCTGTATTCAAATATGTTTTATTTATTTTGCAACTCAAATTCATTTACATTCTATAATTGTTATATCTGTATTCTCCGTACGTGGAGTAATGGGGGAGCTCATTAACCCATACTGGTGGGGACCAGTATCACAACCCTTTACGGTCTTTCTATCCGAAGTCACTTAGTCAGAGATGACGAAAGAAAGAAAAATTGAGTAAAAATCAGAAGTTGTGTACAAAAATAAACCCAAAAGGAGAGGGTTCCCTTTCCCGTGTATTTCTTCGTCACTCCAATTTTGTCGATTAATGTTGATATTGTGACGCTCTGCACCCAAGGACTCAGGAGATTGTTAAAATCATTAATTATCAAACGAAATGAACGGCTTGCGGTACGTTGCATTTCAGCATAATATTGTATCAACTGTATATGTTTGATGGATTACTACGGAGGTTTAGAGGTGTATTTTTGTAGGTACCCACTTGGAAATTATTAATTTTACATAACACTTAATCCATCTTTGACAAAAAAATATGTCAGAGATGATGAGAGAAAGAAAAATTGAGTAAAAATCAGAAGTTGTGTACAAAAATAAACCCAAAAGGAGAGGGTTCCCTTTCCCATGTATGCAACAAAACGGAGTGTGTACAAATTACCACTAGAAACTATCACAAGCTATTAATGGTACATGAGCGCGATCCATCACGTTACTATTGCCTGTTGAGGTGGCGGATTTGTCCGTGCCTTGACCTACCCCGCAGTGGGATGTTAGGTAATGGTAACGTCCTTGGTTCGAGTACTACTTTACCCATGCCCTTTCGCTCAATTTTCTATACTTCTATTTAATTTTCAACCTACCGTACACTGACGGAACTTTCAGAACTTTCTCTTCATATCTTTCATTCTAGCAAACATTACTGTCCACTCTTGGTGCCTCATGGTGATGAGCGGACATCTCCTTTTACTTCATTTACATTGTTTATTGACCATCAAAAAAGCCCATTACATCAGTATTCATTTAATTTTTCTTCAGCTTTCCTTTCATCAAAGCCCAAAATTTCTCAATGGGATTCATTGCCATTTCCACAAATTGGACATTGTTCTCTTCATACCAGTCCAAGGTGGCACGCGCATAGTGGTAGGAGGCCAAAACAGTTTCGAACCTTTGTTTTTTTTTCGGATAAGTGCCAGAATTCGTTTCTGCAGGCATTCCTTCCGGTACATTTCGGCGTTCATATTTGCGGTAATGAAAAAAGCTTTCGATTTCATACCGCACTGGCAAATTGCTTGCCAAAGCAACAACTTTTTTCCAAATTTTCCGCAAAAATCGATTTCTCCGAATTTGAGACACCGTTCCACGCTTCACGGTGTTAGACTGTGCTACTGGAAGTGCCCTGTAGTCCAATTTGCCATACGTCTCGTCATCCATGATAATGCACATGTCATTTTTTCTAAAAACGTCGTCGTATAGCTTCCGAGCCCGAGTTTTCACGGAATCCACCTGAATTTGGCTGCGTTTTGGACATTTTTGTTTCCGGTTCGTCTTCAGGGAATTCTGCTCCTTTGCGCGTTGGACCAGTCCAATCGTCGTTCCACACTTTTTTGCGCAATCTCTAATGGGTACCTCCTTTTTTCCTTCAAAAACATTGCAAATTTGTTTGTCTAAATTTGGGTTTGACGCACCTGTTTTTCTACCGGGGCCGGGTAAGTCCTTCAATGTGTTACCCATAACAACCCGGTTGATCGCATTTTGGTCCGCGCAGACACTAACACCTTCTTATATTGATAATTTTCCTTTTGACAATCCCTTTTCAGTGCATTACTTGGTCACAATCGATTTTCGCATTGTTCCGCTTGAAGTAAAACTTTAACTTTTAATGAAGGTTTTCGTTTGTTTACAAGGCAAGCAACACATTGACACTAAACAGCTGTCAAAATAAGTCATAGTCTTTTTCATACAGAACCTAAAATGTGTACTCATAATTAACGATGCAGTCCTTAGAGTACACACGACTAAAATGTCATGTGAATTTCTGCCTCCTGAGACCAACACATGCAAGCGTCCTTTAGCACATAAGAATGAGTTGGAAGAGATGAGAAAATAAATTCAATCAAACACATCTTTTGTCGAATTGCGTATGTGTCAGTTTCTGGAGACATAATTATACACGAAATCTTTGTTTACGTTCCCCGACTTTTTACAAACATGAATTACGTCTCGTGTAAAATTCATAATTTCTAAGTGTGTACTAAAAGCTTAGATTTAGGATAGTTATACGCTCAATTTCAATTAATTATACTCAATAAGCATTAGGTATAAACTAGCATTAAGTTTATAGATCAAAACCTTTCAGATAAATCATCGCCACAAGGGCCTCTCCCACACTTTGTGTGTTCTTCTACCCTTTTATTCTTGTTCCCATCAGTTACTCGGCCGATGACAGACCTACAGGGTGCGGCAGAAAATAATGCGAAAATTTGTTCTATTTCTTTCAAAGCCAGAGCATGCCTTTCGGACGTAGTCCTCCGACATTGACTGCCATGTGCGTGTTATGGTTGACTTCAGGGTTTTCACACTAGGGTGTGATGTTTTGCAGGCTCGTGCTTTAACATATGCCAAAATCGAATAATCCAACGGATTAAGATCTGGACTGCTAGGGGGCCACAAATCCTTCGGCCAAAACTTCATCTTATCGTTCAACCATTGTTGGGTTCGATTGGACGTGTAACACGGCGCTCCATCCTGCTGTAGGACAACGTTTTGGTCTTCGGAGAAGTTGGCCTTCGCACAGGGAAGCACTTGGTCCTTTAAAATACCGATATACACTTCGGTATTGATTTTAACTCCAGCATCAATGAAAACAGGCGACATTTTCAAACCATTGGACGCCACCAAGCCAAACATCATGACACCAGCCGGAAGTTTGGTTTGAAATTTGAATTTCACTTTTTCCAGTCCGTGCGGCTGTTGGCCACAGCATCGATGCTGAAAAGCTTTTCGTCGGAGAACAGGATTATCATTTTTTCCTTCTTCAACAAGGAAAGCAATCTCTTGGAACGAGTCACGTAGTTCCTTGACCCGGTCCGTAATCAAGTGGCGTTTCACTCTGGCTCTGGAAGATGCATGCAGGTCTTCTTTGATGACTCTCCGCATGGATTTCTCCGAAATATTGGCTTCCTTTGCAAGTTTTCTTATGGAACGCACCGGGTTCCGAGCAATTTTTGCATGGACCCATTTGATCCCGTTCGGCGTGCGTGCAAAGCACGGACGTCGGCTTCCCGGCTTCCGCTGCTCCGGACCATCCTGCAGGGACTTTTTTATGCGGTAAACTGTTGCCAAATGGCACCCTACCACCTTGGCAATCTCTTTCGGCTTCTTCTGGGCGAGCAACAAACTGGTGATCACTTCTTTCGCGAACATTTTGACGAATTTGCAATAAAACAAATAGAATGTTTGGATGCAGCACTTGAAAGTAAACATAAACAAATACACTTTCGACAGAAATTAGTCACTAGCTACACGAATTAACCCAATACTCAAGTTTGAACATTTTCGCATTATTTTCTGCCGCACCCTGTACCGCTATCAAATCATCGTCGTCAGGGAAACTTCACAAACGATCGCATTGGAGATGTTCTCGCTCTCCTTGCTCGTTCAACCAAGGGGCTTTCTGGACAGTGGAGATGCGCAACCAACTATGGATGGCCAACAGTACCTGCAACCCCCAACATTTTAAAGAACTTGGTTGGAAGTATACCCGAACGGGTTCTCGGTTATTGAGAGTGCTGGAAACAGCTATTTTGAAAAGTGTAAAAGTAAGTATTTTAGCTTTAAGCCTGGTCCATAAATTACAGATAAAAAGTGTATACGGCAAAAGATAATAAATGGGAACAGTTACTCTATAATAGCTTAAACAAATCTCATACCATATCTCATCTCATACCACATTTCCGTACCTACTTTAATTACTAATAAGGGAAAAAATCTGACCTCAAGTTTGCTGACAACATCCAGTTTAAAATGTGAATCAATTTGAGATTAAGGTCTTTCTCTATGGTTACAGCTTTACCTCCGGTTTTTAAAACTTTTGCGTGAGGTTTCAACGAAAGTCCGATAAATTTTCCATCTGACTAAATAGAAATCGATCCCGCTCTAACTCTAACACTGTTAATCGGTAATCCATACAGAATGAGTTCAACTGGAGTGATCAGAAAGCTCAAATAAAACGGCAAATTTTGATTTCAGTTTGATGTTCTGTTCTACTGGTATTCGCAGCCAATTTCCTAATATTAAATGATGAGAGTCTCCATACGCATCTCAACAGAAAGGAATCACACAATTATTTGTGTATTTATATCAACGCTTCTTTGAGGAAACATGAAACTCCTTCTATGGTACACAGGTTGTGGGTCTTTTCTAAAAAAACAAGCATCCTGGTTATTTATTTGTTGATACGCACACTATTCTTGCGGAAAATACAGTGTTAATTGCAATGTTCGATCAGCAAATGTTCACAAAATAAACGGAATAAAGTACATCGAAATAACATTACATATCATATTTGCATGGTTGTTGTTTGTTCTGTACTAACAAACGAATTTTGATATGCTTAACGATATAGCGTTC
This sequence comes from Aedes koreicus, assembly GCA_024533555.2. Taxonomy (NCBI): domain Eukaryota; kingdom Metazoa; phylum Arthropoda; class Insecta; order Diptera; family Culicidae; genus Aedes; species Aedes koreicus. Next base: position 90,137 of record JAHHFK020002455.1, on the reverse strand, counting down.
ATGCTTTATAATTTTTTTGCTGTGTATCCAGGCACCTCAAGGAAGGAAAAAAACGCACAGTATAGCTTACCACACACCAGCAATGTTATCTACTGTTACGGGACCATTCGTTAAGACATCCGTTGTCGCCGTCTTCAGCGATTGCGGCGGCGGCAGCAACGGATTCTTCTATTTTTATTGGCGCGCGTAATTTTATCGCATTATTCGCGTGTGCTAATCTAGACCCGCAGCACACGTTTATTTACTGCAGTTATTGGATTGCCTTCAAGTTACGTTGGTCGTTCAATCCATCCATAGCTGGGAGTGAAAACGGCTTATCAGAAACTATCACACGTTGGTGGTAATCAAATCCTTCTTGTATAATAGTAAATGAGCTTTGCATGGGCCCGTTGCCTAACAGCTAATTTCTAACGGAAATAGATCAATTAGTTAGGTTGTCGCCAGGGCTTAAATATCTATAAATTGATTTCCTTTGGTGTGAGTGCATATTACGTGACTACTGTCGTCACCATTCGTTTCGAAGCACCTTACAACATGCGATCATTACCACCAGAGTTCACCGGTGATCAACGCTTTTTGTTGACCTTTTGCATAATTTGGTAATCGTTCCACTTTACCCAGTACTTTTGACGAACTCGCTTCGGTTGGCTTCACTCTCCAACGAGCTAATAATTTTCCAATTCTTCGCCCTGGGAAAGCATGCATTGCGCAGAGGAAATTACATAAATCGAAAAATAAGCCAATCAGACAAATCTCGCACGGGTGTACGCATACGTCTACGCTTAGCAAGCTTTAATTCTTCCATTTTACAACCTAATTGGATTATCGGTTTTTCAAGGGGTTTTTGACTCAAAAATTCACCATGCCGACAAACGTATCAATCAAATCGACGCCTGATCGATTTGATGTCGAATGGCGAATAGCTCTTCTAAAAACTTAACGACAGGTTTTGAAATCAACAATAAGTAGACTTTCCTCGTCATCATTGTTAGTTCATAGCTCCGCTATGTTCGTTCTCACATGGCCGCCACAATCTCGCCAATTTTCAATCTTTTCGACTTGAACTTATATTTCAAGATCACTTTTGCGCACTCGAACATATGCTAATTCCCATCATAACAGTCGGAGCAAGAGCAGACAACTGGAACATACATGCATGATGTTAACGTTGGATGAGTACCACGAGCGATTTAATGGATTTACACGTTTTGCTCATAAAATGACGGAGGCAGTCATAAATGTCCACACTGTTGTTTCGGAAAGCATGATCAGCCAGCAGGGTCGGTAGATTTTAAAGAGGAACCACGCAGTGCAGCTCAATGGGCTGATTTTCCGATGGCCTGTTTACCGGCTGCCTCTACGATGTCGACCAGTGATTGGGGGAGGCGAATCGTTGAATGCTAAATGAACCGGTCCAGTTGCTAGGCTAGCATGTTAAACATCATCTAGTTCACTTATTAAATGTTGATGTAAGGTGTTCGGCAAAAGCCTAGCCACTTGTGACAGTAGGAGGATATTATTCTCGAAAAACAACATTCCTAAATCGTTGACTAGAAAGTCAATTATCAATATAAATCGATAGTAATGTACGTAAAGCGGATTAAGTTTTAGCCGTAATTTAGTGATTCTCATGTAAATTTGGAAGTAGATACATTAATTGTATAGAAATGAATGTGTACATTAAACTGTGTCACGATTATCACACAACTGTCAATCCGATCTCTTGTAAATTACACAACCAACATGTCTGAACCATCCACCTTCCTGTCAACCGAACAACCTCTCAATTTAGGATTCCAAAACCTGACATACTCATCATGTCCCGACTCAAGCAGTGCAATCAATAAGAAATAACCGTTGTGAAATGCATACGTCTGAATGCGTACGGCTCACATCTCACATCGTGCATCATTACCCGGTGCTGCTTATGCGGCAGAATTATGCTGATACATGTAGTTTCAAGCACCATCATCATCGGACAACCCAAACCATCCCACCGAGTGAATGAGCCTGAGAAGGTGCATATCATCATGCTCGCTTTGAACGCGCGAGACAAACAGACGTGACAATTTACATTAACTACAAGTACACGGTAGCTTGGGAAATTGAACGTCGTTGGAACAACCTAGTCAGTAATATTAGCAAAGGTAGCAGTTGCATTCGCTCATGGGATGATTGGAAAATTGAGAAAATTTAATTTCAATTATCCTACCTACTCTGTTGTTGAACCCTTCTCGATTGGTAGCCTGAAGGTTGTAAATATGGATACATGCAATGCAAGAGGTACGTGATGATGCGATTTAGCACCAGTACGGTAGTAGGCTATGTGGAAAAATTTGATGTTTTCGAGGAGTGATGGCAAAATCAGCGCAAAAATAACGGTGACTAATGATTATTGTTTGATCTGTCTTGTAGCATCAATACCAATCCTTCTGCAAGGTTTATAGTTAGTTATAGCCAGTCGATATTGTAGGTTATGAAAGTGTGCATTCTGTCCTAATTGGGACTGCCGGTCTTTCAGCTTAGTGGATATTTATGCAACGGTGACCATCGTATGTCATAGCATAAGCAACTAATAAGCATATTCTATGCGTTGAGGTGTGCACCTGGGCTGGGAGTAGCTTCTTCAGAAGACTTTATAACATCAGTTGCACTCTGTTTAGCTTGCCTTGTAATGTCTCGAGGCTGCTTGAGATAGCTAATCTGAACATTGATTATGATGGTTGTGCAATGCCCTGGAGATGTTTTGTTGGAGCTATTCAATTCAATATTTGAACAAAGTGGAGCCCTGCTACGTTCGGTGGAGATGCTATCGATGATCATCGATGAGGATTGCTGATACATTGTTGCTACGGTGAGGATAAGACAGGGTTGGGGAAGAGATGGAAGTGCGAAAGCACATTTTGAACGCCACCGCTGGAGTACCGCTCTTGGGAACACAGCAAGTGAATTGGCTGCCAACTCCGTTGGAGAGGCGGCTGTCATGACATTTGAAAATGCCTGAAAAGGAAGAAAAATCAAAGCCCTTTGATCTGTGTTCTCTGTGTTTGCTTGGTGATGGCCAAGCGGGCATGATTTTTTTTTCAGATGAATGAATAACAGCAACGACGACAGCAGCGGCGGCATCTTAGAGATGCGCTTGAGTTAAGCATTAGGTTCGTCGCTTCCTGATTACTAGATCGTTGAAGTCTTTTGCTCGAATCGTTGCACTTCCTAGTGTGAGCATAAGCCCATGAATGAAATGGCAACTATTTGAAATTTGACTATTATTCACTAAGACTATTGCGTTATTTATATTTCGATTTAATTTAAAAACACTTAGAGGAATCCATCCTTTCTTATGGGTCATTCCATCACTAATTACCGAACAATTGTGTCAAGTGAATATGAGCCAAAATTTGTGGGACAATAACAGATAGTTCTTTAAAAAAAACCTTTCATAATTATTAAATATCTTTGAAATTAGAAGATATGGGGTAACGTTTTTAAAAGATTTTGAATTTGCAATCAAATCGCGTGATTTTTTCTACAGTGTTGTCAAAGATGTAATTTTTGCTATTGAAATTTTCTAATTTTTTCTCAAAACATCCCCATTCTTTTTTCAAGAGTTGTTGGCTCCGATGTATTCAGGAAGACTTTTAAAATAAAAACCACACGTTGATGTTGAATTTCCAAGTAGACAAGTCTTGAAAAATCATTCATTACTTCAACCCTTTTCCTTATGAAATGTTAGTATATTCTCAAGTATTGTTTAAAACGATTATATCTTGAAGCTAGGGGGGCTGAGGGGTAAAACGATAATGGAAATCAAAGGTAGCATGAACCAGAGAAGGCACATACTGTAAATCGTTCAAAACTAAATAAACCTGATCATAATTTGAACTTTCATGTAAAAAGGGAGCGTATCATCTAGTTTCAAATATTAACTTATAGTTAATAACATGCACATAAATTGAATGCTATTTTTCATGTAAACTTACATTTTCGTACAACTATTATCACCAATAACCAAGACCTACTTTTTGACTCTGGAATCTCTTGGCCTAGTTCCAAACGGGAACCACAGGAAAAACCTAGGCTGCTGGTCTTCAGCCAATGGTAGCTTCCGGAGTGGGTACTCAAGACCTCTTTTGGATTCCAGGTCTTAGGGCGTACGGACGTGGGGGTACTTTCGGAGTACTGCAACCTATACTTCAGCAAATACTCACGGTTGAATTTACAAATTTAATTACACGTAAATCTAGTCAATGGCGGCTACTATGGTGTAAGTGGTGGTGATGAGGATACGCTGGTGACTGACGGCACCGTTATGGGCTTCGGCTCTCACACAGAAAAAAAATAATGAATTTTAACAAGCGCGTAAAATTTCCCATCGTTTGATTCGAAGCCAAAGGAGGCGTAAACAACGAAATTATTTGCAATCTTTCATGCGCCGTACAACAATGTTTGCAATCTTTCATACAACAGGCTAGATTCAGGCGTATCTGGCTTTAATTTACATAAAACATCCCATTATTTTCTGCCAAATCTAGCATTCCCTTTATATGCAGTAGATAACGAAGAAAATTCAATGTTTCTTTTTATCTGTGTAGCAACGGTAACGGTTTTGGAAGGAAGTGAAAGATGCACTCGATGACGCGCAGCTGGTTACGTGCCTCGCACGTGAAATTGGCGACGATGTTGGTGTTTAGTAAAGGGTGTATTCGATAAAAATGGCACACACATATATACTCATCAAAATCAAACTGATTATCGGATTTTCTTGAAATTTTCAGGGAATGAAGAACTACTAATGAGTTTTGATTTACAACATTTGTCTTATTCAATTTCGTCTCCCATCCCGAATGCCCGCACCTTCCTTTTCACTCCACCCATCAAATTTTGTACAACCGATTTTCCCAGTGTTTTTGTTGTTTTTACCCAAATTTTTTTCAATTCTAGCTCTATTTTTATAGTTTTGGGATGTTTGCGAAGTTCCGTTTTCATAGTTGCCCAGAATTTTTCAATTGGACGAAGTTCCGGTGAATTTGGTGGGTTCATATCCTTTGGCACAAAATTGACTCCGTTGGCTCGGTACCACTCCAATACGTTTCGAGCGTAGTGGCAGGATGCTAGATCAGGCCAAAACAGAGTTGATCCTTTGTGCTTCTTAATGAATGGCAAGAGACGCTTCTTAAGGCACTCTTCCGTGTAAATCGCACCGTTTATTGTTCCGGAAGTGATGAAGGGAGCACTTATTTCACCACATCCGCAAATCGCCTGCCAGATTAGAAACTTCTTTGCAAATTTCGATAGTTTCTTCTTTCGAACATCCTTCGGAACATCGAACTTCGACTTGGCAACGAAATATTCTTGCCCAGGAAGTTGACGGAAGTCGGCCTTGACGTAAGTTTCGTCATCCATCACGATGCAACCGGATTTGGTGAGCAGCTTCGTGTAAAGTTTCCGGGCGCGGGTTTTCGCAGTGATGTTTTGTTTTTCATTCCAGTTTGGGGCTTTTTGCACTTTGTAAACATGTAACCCAGCACGCTTCATGGTTTTCTGCACAAAACCGACTGACACCTTAGACTTTTTAGCGACATCTCGAATTGACATGTTTGGACGGTTCTTGAATTGTTGTACGACTTTCCTGGCCATTTTACTGTCCATTGGACCACTTTTACGACCACTCCCTTCCTTCCTTTGGACACTCAGATGCTCCTTGAAGGTTCTTATTACACGAGACACAGTTGTATTTGCAATTCCAAGCCTTTTAGCAATCCACCGGTGGGACGCCCCTGGATTTTGATTGTGAGTGCACAAAATTTTCTCACGGACAATTTCTTGTTTCGACGACATGACTGGAACTACTGAATGTATAACTATGAAACTTGGCAGATGTAAATAATACACTATGGATAAGATCTACTCAAATTTCTAGGTTTTTTACTCATACGATTCAAAAGTTACAGAAGATTTTCTGTGTGCCATTTTTATCGAATACACCCTTTATTATGGAATGCGATGTCGGTGATGGGTATTCTTTACGTTCTTTACGTGTGGTGGTCGTGTTAATGCACTAAAGATCTACGACGGAGTACCATGTGGCAATCGAGCGTTTCCAGCGCACAAGATGGCGACGATTGGCCTATCATCGATATTTCCACGACTCCTCGTAGAAGGCTGGTGTGTGCTGAGTCTCCCGGCGATCTGACCCACAACCAGGTGAAATGGGTTCCTTTTTCTTTTCGGTTGGTCACTGACTCGTACTCGAATACACCATCGCCTCTCATCCACTATATAATGATTACTCTCTTTTCCCATACTCCACTACTAATCATTTTTAACAAATATAATCCGCCGTTAACAAACGTAACAGTATGTATCCACCATTTATCTGAGTCGCACAACAATTAACACACACGACTTCGACTTAAAAAGCCCTGACTCAAGAGCAGTGACGCTTGATAGGCTAGTAAAGTCGTGAAAAAAGGTAGTGAAAATGTACAAAGAATTAAATGCATGACTTGACACAGTTTTTTTTTCGAGTTCAAAAGATTATTATAAGATTACACATTCGAATCCATCGACTTGTTAAACATTTGAATGCCCAGTCGTTGAGTTGCAGGAAAAAGTTCACTTCATTTCTGTCCTTTGGAAGAAAATTGTGCCCGATTATTCAGATGTTCACAATATAGTTCACTATACTGTCTCCGCACAACATATATATTGTCCTACGAGAAAACCATTCGTAACCAGCAACAGTTTTTGCATTCGCAAAATGTATGCTCACAAAATTCCACCAAACACCCGCGCGTAAAACGCCACAGCGCGCTTTTTCCCCCCCGTTCTCACCACATCTCAAAACAACATTTTTCCCCCTTTTAAACCCACCACATCGGTTCAAAGTGATGATGATGATTATGTAATACTACCATCTATTGCAGCAATGTAACTTTCCATAGCAGTGGAATAATCTGAAAAACGATTTGATCAGGATTCTATTATTGTTTGTGATCATCATGCTCCTGTATGAAGGGCCAAAAACGTTTGGGCGGGCCCGTAAGCAGAGATACTTACGCAAAACTCGCGAATATAGGGAAGAGAATCTCCTTCCAAAAGCAAGTTCACACTCACAGCACTAGAATCGAGCCCTCGATTGACAGAATAAACCCAATAGATGGGGTCAAAGAACCCTCCCTAGTTCCACGAAATGTTAACAATAGGGAGGAGGCAGTCCCCATGCTTCCTATCCAAGTCGTTTCACTTGGGTGCCCTGATGGTCCCTCACTTTCACCGTTATGTGTTATTTAATATTTAATATATTTATTAAACAACAAATTAGGATATCATTATAGACAAAAATGCTAATTTATTCAAATTTCAAACTTAAATAAATTGTTACTGAAAAATAAATAACAGTTAGATATGTTTTAATATCCAACTAGTCCTGGGAAAGCTGAAAACAGAATAGATCATTCCAAATATCAGAGATAAAATTTCAATAAAAGATATTATTTTATAAGACATTGTAATATTAGTAATATTTTTCTTTATACTGTTCTAGCAACATTTCAAAGATAGCAATTGGAGTGAACGAAGAGTCTGGTTGGATAATTTCTGAAATAAATGGCTTATATTACCATAATACCACAAACACAATATTAAAATATAATCCTACATTACTTATAAGCACATGTCAGTTTTTTATGAATATAGTAGTTGAAATTCAGAAGTGCAATTTTAAATAAAATGTTATGCTGAAATGCTGAAATACAAATTCAGCCTTTGATGCCTGTCATGTTGCTCCAGGCTCTTACATGGTTTTGAAATGCAAAGATTATTCCAAAGCGTGCTGAAATTATTAATAAAATGAGAATGGAAAATATATAATATGATTTAAGGGTATAAGATCTTCAGTTGCACCCCCTAACTTCGCTATTGTCAGATTGACAACATTGCCCAGCCTACGCCAACCAGCGTCTCCATGTTTCAGCTGGCAGTCTTTTGTGATCATATGACTCGTGAAGGCGTGAGGTAGGAACTTGTGAGGACGAGAGGTCGGTCGCACCCTCCTTCGAAGTTGTCAACTCACCATTTGAAGCCCCCCCCCCAAAAAAAAAAAATTTTTCTTTTCCCCCCCCCCCCCCCCCAAACTTTTTTGAAACAGAAAAGAACGAACTTTCCACCATAGAAAGAGGAAACAAACAAAACAAACTGCTGTCAAAACATTTCAGATCCAACCATCAGGAGCGCTACAGTAAAATAAACAGTGCGTCTAGGTACCAAATGACTCAAGCTTTACAACAGACCTGGTTTAGGCGATTTCTGGCTCATATTTATATTAAATATCTTATGAATTTATACCAAATCTAGTGTTACATATAAGGGCATTAGATAACGCAGAAAATTACATGATTTATTCGACTAGTATACTCAAAGCACTGTTCTTTCATTAACTACAGTCAAACAAAAACCAAAGCAATGTATGTCATAGTTGAAATCGACGAAGTGACAGTGAAACAGTTGTTTTTGCCTCAGACATCCTCATCATTTTCGAGGACCTTTTTGTTCAGCTGCGCTCAACAGTAGGAAGAGCATCCATCGATGGGGCTAATGCTAGTTGCGGTAAGTTTCTATAACTTCGTCGTGAATTAGTCTACAGTGATTTTTTTTCAAAATTACTCCGAGAAAAGTTTTTAACCGTCGAGGTTGGTGGTTTTTCTGAGGCGAAAAAATCTGGTCACGTCTTCCTTCGAAAGGGAAGTAAAGCCATTGGTACCGGATCATGTGTTGATGAGTGCAATATGTAGGATCGGTGGGAAAGTCGTCTTCCTGGCGTAGGTGGTTGTTACAACGTTGTGAAGAAATAGGCCGACGGAAAAATAGCGATGAATTAGGATTATGTACACAAAAATATCAATGGGTTGTGTACAACACACGATAGGTTTTTTTTTTCATTGTTATCGAGATTTTTAACCTCGCGATGGTTCATCACCCATCGTAGTCACTTAAGCACCTTTTGGATATTTTTTGTGACCTGGGGGTGAGATTTGGACTCGTGACTTTCGCATGAGAGTATGGATGCTAACCACTACGCCGGAGTCGCCCCAGGCTGCCGTATACTATATTGAAACACTTGATGCATTGTGTTCAATACGTTAGATTACGCAACCCTCAATCGTAGCGAAAAATTATAAGACGGGTGCTGTTCTATAGGGACGTTAGTGAACACCGTAAGGAAAACAAAATGCTAGAAAATTCTATTGTTCACTCAGTAGAAATTATTTAGGAGCCTGAAACTTGATGTCGGACTTGACTTTTCGGAAACTTGATGTGTGAGATGTTTTTGACGCCAACGCTTACCATGTTGGTGGGGACGTAAAATACCCGGTCCCCTGCCAGTCTGAAGCTAGACGTCGGTCTCTTCATCCGTCAGGACCATGACATCGCGCTTCGTCGGAAATATGTTTCTTAGCCTTCAGCCGCTCTTTTTGGGTGGTTGCCTGCTTGTCAGACAAGGCCGGTTGCAACTGACCGTCACTCTTCACTGTCGGAAGGCCGAAAGTACTCGCATAACGAAAAACAATTTACAATATAGTCAAAATTATATTTCGAATGTAAGATATATTATCACATTTTATGTAATTGTTATCAAATAGTTTAATCTTGTTTTCACCATTTAACCTCTACATTAACACATATTGTTAATGTGTGCCATATTGTCATTGAAAAGTTTTTAATTGTCTGCACTCGGTCTGGATAATGTACTAACTTTTTGGCATAGAGTACAGCTAAAAATTTGTTCGTGAAAATTGCCAATTTTTTAGGCCAACTGAACTTAACCGCCTATTCAGCATATTGTTATTTAGCCTTTTACTATCTGACATATTGTTAAAACTATACAGGAGATTGTTAGTTTATAGTTGTCAACTATCGAGGAACGTTTCTTGTCGTGCGCTCAACCGATGCATGAAATGAATCCGCTGACATATAAGTATGCCCAGGCTCAAGGTACTTCAAATTCATTTGAGCAGTTTCAATCACAGGCGAGTTGATGAGTTGGCTGTACTCTGCACCTCTTGCTGATCAATGTGCGGTATTTCTGGAACATTTGCGTCGGCCGGCACTTCGAGCACATTTTTCTCGGGATCATTAGCCTCAGGATCATTACCTTGTTGTCCTTGCGGTATCGACTGATTATCGGGAATTTCCACCGTCAAATCTGCATCATTCTCACCGTCGTTATCTGAACTTGAATAGGATAGCAATAGAGACAGAGCACTCTGTATTTTTTTAAAAAAATTATTTTTTAATTAAATTAATTATTCAAAAAAAAAAAAAATTTCACCACCCCCCCCCCCCTGCTTCCCCCCTTTTCGTGGTAACACCACATATTTCAAAAAAAACCATCCTGTTTTTTCCCCCCGAGAAAAGAAAAAAAAAAAAAAAAAAAAACCTTTTTTTTTACAAAAGATTGGGGTTTGCGTTTAAAGATGGTAAAAAAATGAAACTATTCTAATGATGTAGAAGGAGATGTCTCGCTCATCGCCATGAGGCACCAAGAGTGGACAGCAATGTTTTTTGCTAGAATGAAAGATATGAAGAGAAAGTTGAAAGTTCCGTCAGTGTACGGTAGGCTAGAAATAGAACAGAGGTATTGAAAATTGAGTGAAAGGGCATGGTAAAGTAGTATTCGAACCACAGGCGCTTCATTTGCCTAACATCCAAACAAACCCAATGGGAGACAGTCTCCTCTCGCCCATGTATGCATCAAAACAGAGTGTGTGCAATCTACCCCTAGAAAACTATCGCAAGCTATCGGTAGTATTAGAGTGCGTTCTGCCGCGCTTCTTTTGCCTCGTCGAGGTGGCAGGGTGATCTGCTCCTCGAGCTACCCCATAGTGGGATGTTAGGCAAATGAAGCGCCTGTGGTTCGAATACTACTTTACCATGCCCTTTCACTCAATTTTCAATACCTCTGTTCTATTTCTAGCCTACCGTACACTGACGGAACTTTCAACTTTCTCTTCATATCTTTCATTCTAGCAAAAAACATTGCTGTCCACTCTTGGTGCCTCATGGCGATGAGCGAGACATCTCCTTCTACATCATAATCGTTACTCCACGCACGGAGAACACAAACATAACAATTAATGTATGTAAAACCCATAAATGGTGGTATCCATTAATTCATACTGGTGGGGACCAGTATCACAACGCTTTACAGTCCTTTCTCTCCGAGGTCTCTAAGTCAGAGATGACGAGAAAATAAAATGTGAGTGTTTATCAGACGTTGTGTATCAAAAACAAACCCAATGGGAGACAGTCTCCTCTCGCCCATGTATGCATCAAAACAGAGTGTGTGCAATCTACCGCTAGAAAACTATCGCAAGCTATCGGTAATATTAGAGTGCGTTCTGCCGCGCTTCTTTTGCCTCGTCGAGGTGGCAGGGTGATCTGCTCCTCGAGCTACCCCATAGTGGGATGTAAGGCAAATGAAGCGCCTGTGGTTCGAATACTACTTTACCATGCCCTTTCACTCAATTTTCAATACCTCTGTTCTATTTCTAGCCTACCGTACACTGACGGAACTTTCAACTTTCTCTTCATATCTTTCATTCTAGCAAAAAACATTGCTGTCCACTCTTGGTGCCTCATGGCGATGAGCGAGACATCTCCTTCTACATCATAATCGTTACTCCACGCACGGAGAACACAAACATAACAATTAATGTATGTAAAAAAAAAAAAAAAAAAAAAAAAAAAAAAAAAAAAAACTATTCTAATTATCTTGCTGGCCAACTTTCATTAATAAAACTTCATCAAATGGACAAAACATTTGTCTATAATTGTTGGTATACATTGCATTTCAGCTTAAACCCGGAAAAACGCGTTCTCTCAACAATCGGTATGATGGTGGTTACGTCAACTATGCATCCCAGGGCAGTATAAGGGTCGTAACAATCCGAGTACCCGAGCAGAACACAAAAGCATATGAATACCTAATTTTGATCTTGATAACTGGCCTTGGTATTAAAGAGCTCAGATTAAGAGGTAAAATACCTAAGCAAAATACCTAAGAGTTGCAAGCAAAATGTCTCTAGAATAACTAAACTTCATATTCCGGATACCTGGGTAAGTATCCGGTCACCTTAGAGGTATTATTTTGGTATTGTCTTACCTCAATTCGGTATTCGCATGACATTGTGGGAACAATTTGATGGTATTATCCTCAGGTATTTTACCTCTTAATCTGAGCTCATAAATACCAAGGCCAGTTATCAAGTTGTTCGGTTCTGCTCGGGTAGGAACGAATAATTTGATAACTGGCCTTGGTATTTAAGAGCTCAGATTAAGAGGTAAAATACCTGAGAAAAATACCATAAAATTGTTCCCACAATGTTATGCGAATACCAAATTGAGGTAAGACAATACCAAAATAGTACCTCTCAGGTATTCCCAGGTATCCAAAATAACAAGTTTTGTTATTCGAGAGATATTTTGCTTGCAATTCTTAGGTATTTTGTTTAGGTATTTTACCTCTTAATCTGAGCTCTTTAATACCAAGGCCAGTCATCAAGATTAACATTAGGAAATCATATGTTGTTGTCTGCTGATCAGGAATCACGGAAACGGTCGTCCACAATAAGGAAAATGGTCCATGAATGGTTTGTAATTATGCGGGCAGGCTTCCGTTCGACACTCTCGCCTTTCTGCAAAAGGGAGAGAATGGTGTAAATGCCGGTTCAACTATATGTGCATCACTTCTTTACTCCGGGGTGGAACTGAAAAAAAATTGTAAATTTTGTTCTCCACACAACAGGGGTTATAATTGTCGCGATGCAAAAGGTGGGTCCCCCACCACCTGGTAGATTATTTCCAAAAAAAAAAAAAAAAAAACCCCCCCCTCCCCCCCCGCCCCCCCACCGCGGGGCACCCCCCCCCCCCCACACCCCTTTTTTTTTGCATATATATCCAAAGAAGCGCGCCGTGGGGCCTTGGCCCCCGACTACTTTCCTTCCGTGAAGAAAATCCCCAGCCTGAGAAACGCCGGCCGTGACAACTAGACGTTCAGAATTTCTCCATATAACTTGTAGTCAGTGAAGATGTATGATGATGTATGATATGTACTACCACCCACTGTAGCACGGAAACTAAGTCCGACAGCAATGGGCTCTCCCCTCTGTTAGACTTGATCAAGCTTTAATAACCACTGATTATCCTAATCATGCCGTTGTATGTAGGGCCAAAAAGGGGTTGGGTGGATCGATATGCAACATCACTAATACGTATCCACAGGGATACAAAGAATCTCCTTCCAACAACAAGACTGAACAATTGGTCAAAAGAGCGAGCTATCTAACATGAGGATGCCCCAATGGGCGGGGAGAAGAGCCCGCCCTCTATTCACAAACTGTTAGCAATGAGGAGTTCTCATTCCCACTCTCCCCATCCAAAGTGCTTCAATCGAATGCCCTGATGTTCCCTCCCATTCCCATTAAATATTTATATAATGGTGTATATTTATGTAAATGAAAAATACTACAAGCATTCGTATCTATAATATATGATCTTCATTCGGTTGATCCTGAAATGCAAGAAATGTTGTAAAGTGTAGAGTTCTGTGGTTCACGCTTAAGCACGTTTTCGTTCGTTTTCAGCGATAGCAGCAATTCACTAAAATCTCGGTTTGAGGTATCCTGAAAAAGTTTATTAAATCTATTGAAATTTTACAAAACTAACATTTATACATTTTAATTTACTGTTGCCATGGTCACTATTTGCTACTTGATGCTGATTTTATAACATCAGTCCGCTTTTATTTTTGCTGACCTAATAGTTTTTGCTACCGAGTTAGGAATGGGAAGATTTAAGTGGAAGGGAGTTAAAGATAAATGGGCAAAAAAAAACAATAAGTAATGTTTAAATCATCTATGAAGTAAAATCAATAAAACAATATTACCAAATATAATGATATTGTGAGTTATGATGAAGTAATGACAAAGATTGAAATGTAAAATCAAACACTAGCCAAATGGCACACAGCGCTGCATGAATCAGATCAGCTCAGAATCGGTAAAAAGTTTATTTGCAAATCGGAAATGAAAAATACATTCAGCAATAAGTGCAAAAGCCTACCACAGATTCCGTAATTTTCAAAAGCCTACCACAGCTGTAATTTTCTTTGTTATATACTGGACATATAAGGAATGCTAGATGTCATACATTGAAGGTATTTTTCGTGTTCCAGCCAGATACCGCATAAATCAAGTTTGTTGTATGAAAATGCCAAGGTCATGATATGATGGAAATAATACGATGTTGTAAAGAAATACTACATAATGTACATATAATAATTAAATGCCGCTATTTGCCTTTTCTGCTGCGATGTTAGATGATTGAAACTCTAAAATAGTGAAAATTCCAACCTGATATAATGAAATAAAGTTGATGGCATCCTAGCAGAATAGGAAAGAAAATTTAGGCAAATAAATTTCATATGAGTATGATTACTGCCCAAAAACGGAAACTCAATAAATCCAAAACAAAAAAAAAATAAAAATGAATGACAGGAAATTCTTCGATAACTCTTTTTTCATACTGGGCCCATAAATGATTCTTTATGTCTGTAAAATAGAAAATGTTGGATCATAAACCATGTTGGTTTTTGAATTAATTATTTTGAACGAAGAATTTTTTTTTTTTGTAGAATTTGTCGTATATAATCCTCTCTCTAAAAAAAAAAGTAAAAAACCGTCCTATTTTTTCAAATACATAACGTGAGTTAGGTGGGCCAAAACTTACAACGATGCAAATGCGAAGCTGAAAATAGCATAAAAAAATATTGTGAAGGGATTTTATGATATAAAATGATAATAACAATTATATTTGTAATGTCTGCATGTCTGCTGATCCTGCTGCAATTGCAGAAGGACTTGCATTATCATAGCCACGGGGGAAGAAAACAATTCAAAATTATTATACAATACTTGGCAATTCCATGGATGATCTGAAATTATATACCGTATAAAGAATACTTCCATTTTTCGTGGTAGGGTAAGATTTCAGCATGCTACTTTACCGGGGTCACGCTGCCTACATCGCCTTGGTGCGGCTGCCACCTAATGTATAGTTGACGCGATACAGCGTTTCTTAGTCAGCCGCTGGATGCCAGGACAGACGCTGTTTGAGCCGCACCTCCTTGGTGGATAGACGCTCGGCACGCACCTCCTCAATCTAGCTGAAGTCAGAAGGACAACAGTGCCCAGGCTGCACTACCAGCTAAGTTCGCAACCCTTATCTGGCGGTCTTTGTCATCCCTTGACCCGTGGAAGCATGAGGTAAAAACTTGTGAGGACCATAGCTATGTTGCGGGGACGCTCCTTCCCAGGTGTCTTCTCACCATTTTGCAGCCCAGTCATTTGCAATGATAAAGAGTTGAAGAAATTTTTATGCCCAAGAAAACCGAACAAAAACAGAAAAAGTTATAATTTCTGATGCGGACCGTCCTTTTTACGGCTACCTGTTGAATTTTCCAACTAAAAAGCTTGTTTTACTGGCATTTTCATCATCGAATCATAATTACCATTGCACTTTCTGGCTTATTTGAAGCAGACGAAATTGGTAAGTTATCTGTTTGTCAGAAAATTGCCTATAAATTCCGCTCGTAAAATCGCATGCTCTTTAGCAAATAAAGTGCATACTTTTGGTGCTGTATTCAACCTTTTATGTCCCGTTTATTTGATAATGCGGTAACATTGATTTCTTGTGGCACTCTGGAAATTATGATATATTTCAAAACAAGGTAAATAGGTAAATACTGACTGACCACACCCAACCGGTGAATTAGAAATTATATTATAGAAAAGTTAGCGCTTTCAATCGTTTCGAATACAAGGATTTTGTTCATAGAACAAATGTCTCGTTCATTGTATGAAACACTCATATTGCCTTTTATCTGCTGAAATGCTATCATTACACTTTTTTTGCATAATACACGAAACAAATTTCGTACGATCTACGGTGGAGTGCAGATGGAAGACGGAACGTGGAGGAGGCGAATGAATAACCAATTTCATCAGTTGCTGGGAGAACCTCCCATCGAACACACCGCTAAAGTCAGTCGACTACGGTTGACTCGATAACGATTCGACGGGCACGTTTAGTTCTCGTTTCTAGTGTAATACCAGTTTTTTTCATGTCCTAGTATTTAATGTGTGTCCTAGTCGTAAGTCGTAAATAAGTGCATATTTTAAAGAATAAACAATAATTGTTTCACGTATGGTGCTCAACGATCATCTATTGCAATCTATTCAGAGGTAGCAGAATTCGTCATAACCAGAATTGTTGGATTTGACTTCAGATAAAACTCAAAGAAACCATCCAGTTTTATTAAAGTTTTATGAAAGCTAGAAATTCATTTGGTTTTATTATGGCATCAAGAGGCGCCAATAGGTTTCATATTTTAGTCAACTTTATAAGAACCTACACAGCTTGTTTACAACAATCTTAAAACCTCGTTTTCTCAAATTCCTTTTCCTCCTATCAAAGGTTTTATTTCGACTATTTTCGGTTTTATTTTAACTCGAAAAATGCCGTTTTAGGACTCATTCAAATTATCTTATTATGGTCACTTGAAAAACCATTTTAAACCCATTTTGCCTCCAGTAAATGCATTATTGGTTTTATAGTTGCTATTGCGAAATTCTACCTTCATATTCCCTCCGCTCGTTTTCGACTTGTATCTTTCAATTTTCAAAGCCTGCCGTTACGCTAAACGGAACTATCAATACTTTCTCTTCATTTCTCTTAGTTCTAGCAATAAATTACTGTCCACTCCTAGAGCCTCTCATGTTAATGGGAAATTATCTGCGTCTGATAATTTTCGTCATACATCGTTACTCCGCGTATTGGGAGAATACAACAAACAACAATCAAAGTGTAAAAGATTGTGAGCTTGATTGGTTGCCACCTTTCAAAATAGCCCTTCGCTTAATTTCAACTGGTTCTATTCAATTTCACAGGCTACCGTACTCTAACGGACCTATCAATACTTTCTCGTCACATCTTTGGTTCTAGCAGAAATTGCTGTCCACTCCAGATATTTCCATTTAAAAACATTATAATTGATTACGTACTTCACGCAATAAAAACAGAATTAGTAGAATGTGATATATTGTAATATTAATTTTTTTAGATGTGAGCAGTTATTTTCTTTTGGATTTTCATATTTCTTTAATCTCAAAGGTGCTATTATATAGTATCCTATTATATCGATTTATTGTCCTTCAGATCCACCCCTGATTTCGAGACACTAAGAAGTCTGCAAGTAGTAGACAAAACTTGAGTATCTGTCATAGAACTTTCAATGGAATTGAAAGGAAATAACTGAACACGCTCTACACCTTTTCATAGGAAACTCCGTAAAACAACAAACAACTAACAGAACATCACGGTCGGTATCTCCTCTTGAAGAAAGCAAAAAAAACTCATCTCGTGTTTAAGGTGAACAAAACGAGAGCAGTGGTAATGGGAAAATTGTACTAATCTCGTTTTTAGTAGCTATTTAATTGTGTTTCGAAAGGTTAGCGTGGGCAAAACAAAAGGTGCACACTAATGGTAAGTTTGCCGCTCATCACACGCTGCTGTTGCTGTTGTTGCTCGTGCTGACAGGCGTCAATGGCCAAGTTCAACTATAATGAAAAAAGTAATTTATACTTTAGCCGCTGCAGCCTGTCGTCCACTACAGAGTCGGTAAATCGAGGGGCATTTTCACATCACGCTATAGGAGAGCTCAAGCTACCCAGTAACACACATTTCCTGATGCAATAATTCATTGCCGTTTTTCTCATCAGGTCGCTGTTTTGTCACACTTGGCTTTTTATGTTTTCTGTACTCAAATGCATAGCTGCAATGTTGCGCCATTATTGCATGCACCAGTTGTTTTATACAGTTTTCGCAGAATAGTTTCTGTTTTTTTTGGCAAACATGGGAAGACGTTATTAAGTTTAGCGCAAAAAAGTTAATGAATATTGCTTTTCGACGCCTAACATGGAGAAGCGTGAATCAAATATTAATCAGTATTCAAAACAAATGCGTTTCTAGCCAACTCCTTTTTTTGAATAATCCTACTAGTTGTCAAGCAAATGCTTCAGCACCTTCGAATCAATTCCTCATGGTTTAATCTGACAGTATCGATCATTTGACGACAAAACCTACATCCAAACATTTCCGAGATCGAGCAATAATCGGTGAATGTCAAAACTAAAAAGTCCGCTTAGCGTGTTTTATTTTACTTTGCCTAACTTATTCTTCACTTACAACTATGAATAAGCCCAGATTCGTGGTGGCTATGACCTTGTTGACCATAAGAAAATAGAGAAACCTTGCATTACAGCTGGGCGTTATTAATTAACCGTATAGAAATCGATCGCATACCACACACCTCGATCATAGATTTTTGTGACCCTCTGAATGCTGCCAGTGCGTATGGAAAGCATGAGTTACACGAGTGGTGCTTTGCAATAATTAATTGACCCACTCAGATTCTAGTCTGATACAATCAAAACTTTTTGTAGCCTTTTACTTATTTACCATGCAATAGTGGTGAACGAACAATGAAAATATGTAGGACACCATAAAACACATGCTTGATCAGAGCAGCATTTCACCAAGAGAACAGATCCGTCACCGCAGAGTATGGCGACTACCGATCGATTGAATGAAATTTTGGGACCCCACAGCGACGATGTAAAGACCTTAAACAAATTATAATCCGATTTGTCTGATCCGGCTGCCCGCGGTTCAAACCTCAAAGTAAATAGCAAGGCAACCTACGGTATGTTAAAGGCGAGGAACTCCGAAACGATAGTTGATAGTGCTTTGTTGCTACTACTCATTGATTATATCAAGTGATTAATTAATTAAACTCCCATAAACATTTCGGGCATTTTGAGTTGACCCCGACAATGCTTCCGTCGTTTGGCGATAAATATGTTCATTACATGTTGGACAGTTTCACGCTGAATTATAAAAGAAGGAAGGAATGCAGTATTATCCGATTGATGTTTAAAGATAAACTTTAATCAGATGCTTCGTAATTCGAGTGCCAATCGAAGACAAAAAAAAAGCGGAACCAAAAGTAAAGAGATTGTCTGAATAGGATGTCAAGGCTTAAGTAATTCTAGAGGTGTACGGTGGGAGAAGTAGAGTTGATGATTCACCCGTTGGTGCCACCACTATCCAATTTGAGAAACAAAAGTCTAGTGGTTTTATTTTTGGTTTTAGATGTTCAGTGTCTTCAGTGAAGTTTTGCTGTTATGATGCTTTGTGGTGATACTTAAATTAATGGTTTTTTAAAAAGTAACTTTCCTGGTTTTGCTAGTGTAATCATAAACAAGATATAGACAATTCTTAACATTCTTTTTGGGATCAATTCCTTAGTTTAGAATCATGAGTGATAAGAAAATTCTTTATTGAGTTAAGATTAACTTAACAACAATAGTGCCGAAGAAAAATATTTTTGTTTCTATTTTCAATAACGGGAATGGTTATCAAGAAGTTCCCGGAATTTATTGAGGAAATTAAAAAAACAAGATTAAACATCAAAATCGATATTTTTCCCTTCAAAGTACTCCCCATCGACTGCAACGCACTTATGTCAGCACTTGGGGGCGACCCCGGCGTAGTGGTTAACATCCATACCTTTCACGCTAAAGTCACGAGTTCAAATCTGAACCCCGGACAAGTTACGAAAAACACCCAAAGAGGTGTTTGAGTGACTACGACGAGAGATGAACCAGCCCGAGGCTGAAAATCTCGCTAATACAGAAACAAACAAAAAATATGTCCCAGCCTCACCCAACCTAAATTTATCATCATGACTCCTTTTTCTTTGTTCCTACTCCTCACCGTTCACCCCCAAGCCCAACGACCAAAAAAACCCAGGCGACCAAATACAAATGATGTCGATTGATAATTAGTTGTATTCTTGCCGTGACAGTGGGGATGCGTTTTCCTCGTTTCCCAAGATCCACTCCCTACCCCAGTTTTGTTTCCGCGACACGCCAAAACAAAAACCACAAAACAATATCTCCCCCCCCCACCCAAAAACTTTCCCACACCCCTCCGCCCCCCCAATAATCAATTGCCATCTATGGTAATCCATTCTTTGATTTTGGTGATGTTTTCGTCGGTTTTCGATGTCGATGGCCTACTACTTCTCCACATCATCGTTCACGGACTCACAACCACCTCTGAAACGTTCGTGCCACTGATAAACGACCTTTTTTTTTCTTCAAAGTATCGTTGCCGTAACACTTTTCCAACATTCGCAATGTCGTCGCACCATTGAATCCGTTTTAAACAGGAAATCTAATACAAACTCGTTGATGCAAATCCAATTTCATTTTGAAAATTGTACAGAATTAAGTACACACACTATCGCAGATGTACCCAATACGGCATAACTTTAACAAATGTCAAGCTATCAAGCTAAAAATTTCATACAATGTTAATGACAGATGTGGCAACCTAAAAAACTCAAATCGGGTAACAAAGAGCACCACGTGGCTGTGATTTCGGTTTTTTTTTTCATCAAGGTGTGTGTGTGTGTGTGTGGGGGGGAATAAATTTGTTTAAAATTAGGTAACCCTGAGTTTACCTTATTAAACGATACTTTGCGGTTTTTTCGGTACCGTGCATATAATGGCGGAAGTCGATGCGGTGTCATTTTTTCTTCATCACATTCGATGTTTTTTTAGAGCGTGAAAGCTTGCAAACATTGTTCTATGGCGCTTGAAAGATTACAAACAATTTCGTTGTTTACGCCTCCTTTCGCTTAGAATTAAACGAGGGGAAATTTAACGCGCCTGTTAAAATTAGTTATTATTTTCTGTGTACCTGTTTTTCCAAACGAATGTTAATAGGGACGTTTTTACGAAATAATGTCTGAACTTGCGATAATCAATTATGACTAATGTTATTAATTTAGGACACTTATAACACATTTTGCAATTATATTCAACGGATGCATTATTTGTTTTAATTTTGCGTAACCCCAATTGAAAAAATACTCAAGAGTTATTTAATGAGCAAAAACAAAAAAAGGTTATCGACCATTGCATATTAGGCTGAGGGGGCCATCCACACAAAATGAAAAAAAAAAAAGGCTGACAGTTTCACTAGCTTATACTAACTCTTTTACCAAAACATTGTTCATGAAGAATTGCTTGAGGAGTTTTCAAAAATTTTTGCAAGAAAAACTATTTGTTTATTGGACAGGCTCTACGTTAAATTTCGGACACCAAAATAATAGCAGCAAAAAAAATGACACATAATTCAACAAAACCGATTGTTTATTTCACATTAATAGAGTTATATCTACATTAGAAACAGTTGATTAAGATGTTAATCCTTCTTTCTGTAAAATTCTCGAAGTTTCTGTGGTACACCAGCCATCAGGTTCCATACGGTACGCCTGCCGTGACGATTCTCCATTTTCTCTTGAAATCATCGGTACCATTTGCTTTCTTCTTAGTTCTAAAGAGTTTCCGTTTAACTATAGGCCAGTATTTCGTTATTGGGCGAAGATCTGGACAGTTTGGCACATATTTGACCTCTTGTACCTTATACCATTCCAGGACGGATTTCGCATAGTGACAAGTGGCCAAATGAGGCCAAAACAGACCTGGAGAAACATGGCTTCTGATAAATGGTAGCAACCGCTTTTGCAGACATTCTTTCTCATACACATCCTTATTGATAGTGCTGGTAAAGACGAAACTTCTAGATTTTCGATGACAACAACGTATGGCCTGCCAAATCACACACCTCGGGAATTTAGACACCTTCTTTGTCCGTAAATGCTCGGCAACAGCGTTCCTTTGCATTGCAATATAAAAAGCCAGACCCGGAAGCTGTTTAAAGTCTTCGAGTACGTATGTTTCGTCGTCCATTATGATACAATAAAATGTTTGCAAAAAATTGGTGTAAAGCTCCTTAGCTCGACTTTTTGCAGTGAAATTTTGCTTGTCATCACGGTTGGGCACCTTTTTCACTTTGTACGACTTCAGTCCTTGCCTCTGCTTCACTTTTTGTACGTATGATTTTGACTTCACAACTTTGCGAGCCACATTTCGCACAGAAAGATTGGGATTTTTCTGAATAATGGCTACCACTTTCTTGCCCATTTGTCGGCAGCATACTTTTCGATTTGTTCCACTTCCATCCACAGTCAAGCGCTGGTCAAATGATTTGCAAACACAAAATACGTACAACATTCGTTTGCGCACTTCTACTTGATTCGACGCCATTTTACTGAATGTTACAAGAATGTAAACATGTTGTACCCAAGGGTAGGTCTTAGAACAGTGTGCCAGCTACGATGTCTTACACACTAGACGAATGTGTTTCATAACTGCGGCACATCAATGTTCAATCCAAACCACCATCCATGTGGCACACTGAGGAACACTTTTGACAGATGAGCTTATAGAAATAAAAACCAGCAACATTGTCAATATGCGTTGCGTGGTTGCCATGCTCAGCAGAAACTAACAAACTGGGCTGTCAACACATCGGCACCTTCGGCACATTATGGGAACTCCCAGAACATTGCAACGCTTGTAGACATTCTAAAAAAATAGCACAGGCGAAAAGTGTGTTGAGCGATCCACCCCTTGGTTATACCATGAAATAAAGTAGAAAGTTTCAGCTGTCATATAAGTGAAACGTTTCAGCAATCCATGAAATAATTAAAAATCTACACTTAAAGAAAAGTGTTTGAAAATTAACGTGGACAGGCTTTATTTATTCCATTTTTGGTACAGAGTAAGTTTGAAACTTTTAAATTACCACAACCAGATTCAAACTCTTTGTATTGTTTTCGAACATTGCACGAATGTTCTTTCTGTGTAACCATAAGCGTCATAATTTTGACGATGGGCGTGTGATATTAAATACAAAGCTAGTAAAGTGTGAGAGGAGTGGAAGGAAGGAGGCATCTGCTCCATCTACAATAAAAGTGACAAAGTGGACTGCGAAAACTATGATGCGAGCACCTCATATCATCTTCCAGCAACTATCGCCACTAGCAAATAGATTCGTGGAAAGTTTACCAGCCAGTTCTTTCGAAGAACTGTTTACAACGGACCAAATATTAAGTGCCGTGAATATAAAGCCCCTACGCATCATCTATTCATCGACTTCAAAGCCGCACATGATATGATTAACTGAAAAGAACTATGGAAGATCATGGACGAGACTCAAGACTACAATGGATGAAACCCAGTGCTGTGTGAGAATATCGGATGGATTATCGGGTTCATACGGATCTCGCCGGGGGCTTCGTCAAGGTGATGGAATCTTTTACCTACTGTTCAACATTGCTCTTGAAGGTGTTATTAGACGAGCGGCGTTCAACATGCGAGGCGCGATTCTCAACAGATCCAGCCAGTTTATCTACTTTGTCGACGACGGGAACATTTTAGTAGGAACAATAGAGATGGTGGCAGAGCATTACACCAGAGTAAAGCGCAAAGCAAGGAAAATTGGGTTGAAGATAAATACGTCCAAAACGAGGGCCCGACGAGGCAGTAGTGTAACGATCCACGCAAATGAGTTCGAGGTAGTCGACGAATTTGCCTATCTCGGCTCACTGTGACAATCTTAACAGCCGTATATAGGATATTGCAGAACGTTAAAAAGACCGGTTGTGTTCTACGGGCATGATACGTAGACAATGCTTTAGGAGGACTTGCGAACATTCTTAGCTTCTGAGCATCATTTAGAGGAGTGCAGGAGGACGGAGTCTGGAGGTGCAGCTCGCACAACTGGCCTTCGAACCCAGTATTCGTAAGTTGGCCAAATCTGGACGCATACGCTGGGCAGATATGTTGCACTATCCTGCAAAAATGATGTTCAATAGGAATCCGGTTGGCACCAGACGACGAGGGGCACAACAAGAAAAATGGTAAGACTAACATCTAGGGAGTACGAGGTGTCCACGGGATTGTAGAGGAGTAGCCCTAAAGCGGGAGCGTTAAAGAGATATTGTGTATCAGGTTATGTTATACTATAAATGACGTTATGCCAAGAAAATAAATCAAAATAAATAAATTATTCCCTTTCGATAGCGATTCTATTCGTATTACTTTTATAATTTACTACTGTATATCTTTTGTATTTCGTGGAAATAAATAACTTTCTCGCCAGAGTGAATTGGAACCCCTTGCAAACGGGGATGCGAATTCTGCTGCCTCGACTTTGTGTAACATTTTGCTGTACGCCGTTGTTCAATTTGTGCCTAAGAAACTCAACCGTAAGCCTCCCAAACCTGTTTGGTCTAATTCCGACCTCAAACATTTGAAACGAGTTAAAAGGGCTGCTCTTAGGAAACACAGCAAATTTCGCACCCATTCTACGAGGACAATTTACGCACGCGCCAACGATGACTACAAACACCTCAATACAGCTTATACAACTATCATCAGTCTCATTTGCAGAGCCGTCTCAAAACGAAACCACTTTTGGCGGTTTGTGAATAAACAACGGAAGGAAACCGGTTTACCCTCCACTATGACTGGCGGCACTCATGGAGCTGACTCTGTCGCGGATAGCGCCAACTTGTTCCGTAATCAGATCACTAGTGTCTTTTGTGACGAAATTCTGGATGCCGAGGGCCTCAAAGCTGTTACAAACAATGTTCCCCGCATGTCTGTATTTGGCCCTGCACTCACTATCCATAGTGATATGGGGATTTCAGCCGGGAAGCAGATCAAAAACTCAACTGGATGCGGTTCTGATGGTATTCCTTCAATTACACTCCGTGTCATAACTATAGAACCACTAAATTTTTTTCGAGGTGTCTTGGAGGAACTAGTGATTTTTCGAAATAAGTGGTACAGAATAATAGATACTTGTTGTCTATTTTTACTGTAGAATTTTCGACTCTAAGCATATTGTGTTTAGCTTTATAATAAAAGATTCATAAAAATTATATGTTCCATAACTATAGACCCAGTTCAAAATTTATTTCTCTTTTAAAGATTTCAACGATGTATACTGAAAATCAAAATGTTAATAATGGGTAGGTCCTCCTTTGTTCTCAATCAGTTCAAACAACCTATTCGTCATACTCTGAATTAAGTTACGGCAAGTAGATACTTGAATTTCTTGCCATACAGATAAGACGGCTTGTTTCAGGTTATGAACGCTTGCGTACTGCTTGTTGTCTGAATATACTTCACGTACGATCAATCCCCACATATTCTCGATCGGGTTTGGTCTGGAGAACAAGCTGGCCATTCCAAAGTTTGAATTCCATGTTTGTTGAACCACGCCATAGTCGCTCTACTTGTATGAACTGAAGCATTATCTTGCTGAAATGTGTAGCCAACTCGACGATGTTGCCGCAAGAATGGTAGCAAATGACTTTGGAGTATCTCAATGTACTCCCGACTCTTCATTCTGGTGGATGGAAAAGTAATCTGTGTAAAAATGGGACAAAGGAACTTAATTAATTTTATAATAGTGAATAATGAAGGTTACATATACAATCTCTACGCATATTAGCTCGTGCGAATTCGAGTCGGGCTTGTTTATGGCGAGGTAAGAGTCGTGAAGATTGCTTCAGTTTTTGCCGCTGAATATAAGGAGAGCTTTTCAATGTTCGATAGATTGTAGACCATGAGACGCCAAGTGATAACTCAGCCTTAATTTGTTTTGAGTGAGTTACTTGCAGTTTGAACAATTCTTCGTTGCGTTCTTTCCGACAACTTTTTTTTGGGTTCACCTGTTTTGTTATTCCCATAACGTTCTGGATTTCTCAGAAAATTGATTATGACGTGATGCGCTCTTCCCAAACGTCTAGCAATTTCGCGAATACCAACATTACATTCGCGAGATGCCAAAATTTTACCACTTTCTTCTTCCGCCAAATACGTTCCACGCGACATTATTCCGGAGCATTCACAAACACGTCACAACACGATGAAATGTGAAAGAAAACTGAAGCGCAATTCATGCAGATAGTTTTGTAAGTATTGGTTCTATAGTTATGAAACAGCAAAAATGAGTGATTTCATTATTATCCACTCACACAGTATATCAATGGATTCAGAAGTGTTGTGGTGTGAGTCAACTTTCTCACACAGTTTCTGCATGTGAATAAATGAAACGGTAGAATTCATTCTACACTGAAACATATGGACTTTTTAATTGTGGATCTATTGTTATGAAACGTAGGTAGTGTTACCTATTGTCCTCACATGCGTATAATTGACCTACGCGGACGCCCACCACGTCTACAACGGCATAAAGTTACAAAGTACCCACGTGGACGTCAACAGGATCTACCAGTGTTCACAAGCGTCTGCCGACTCCAGACGGTGTACTAGAATGTATCAAAATGCTCTGCTATCTCCTTCAACCAAAAACGTGCGGTATATCTAGGCTACATCCTTCGACGACCAGACTACGCACGTAAAAGAGCAATCACAGATCCGAAAGTAAGACTGCACTCTAGACTGTCATTCGAAAACCACATTCACAACGTTGATTCTGAACCCTCGTCGCAGTTACGATGCAAGGACCGCTGCTCAGCAAACGTCAAAACCGTAAATTCGCTTAAGGCACTGAACTGCTCTATACTTCGTCCTGGTTTGGAGTACTGAGCTGTCGGTTGGTGCCCATTCTACCAAAAAACAACCAGAGGAGGCAGCACATTTCGCAGAAGGTGAAAACGTTTGACTCTGCGACATCTTCCAAGTTATGGAAGTCGGAGCAAAGTTCATCAATCTGGAATTGTTGGAAGGTGAGGCGGTATGGTGGCCAAAAGCGCCTGTAGTTCGTTGGTGACCTCCTTCAAGGGTGTTACATCCTGACTGATCCACTTTACTTGGTCCTTTGATCATCGTCACACGAAACCTGCGTTAGCAATCTTTCTTTATAAACCGGCAGTCAAGGACCAACTATGGCAAACACGAACCTATGCTAAGCATGTGTCGCGTTTTCAACAGATATTATAACGTGTTTAATTTTAATGTATCCCGTGATGTTAATAAGTGTTGTTTCCGAAGATGTATGTGTAAGTTATTGTATGTAATTCAGTTTTATCTATTTGTCATTGGGATGAACATTTTTTTCTGTAGACGAATAAGTAAATAAATAAATAAATAAATAAATTTCTGTTTTGTAAGAATTCTTATTTTCTTCAATTATTATTTCATTCCATGTATTTTTTCATTTGTATTTATTTTATTTATTTTATTCTTGCTTTATTCTTTTTTCTATTCCTATTCCATTCCTATTATTTTTCTATTCTATGTCTATTGTATTCTTTTTCTGATGCTAATAGATGATTTTGTTGCTGTCTTATTTAGGGTGCCTTTCAGCTTCTTAGGCAGGTTCGTCAGCATTTCTGTTGCTATTCTTTACTTATTCTATTCCTATTCTATTTATACTGTGATCCTTTTCTAATCCTACTCATTACTTTTTATCAAATCTCTCTTTTTTACAGCCAATTAATAAATCTTACCTAGAAAACTGTTATTAACGAATATTTTTGTTTAGTGTTTTATTATTTTTATATCGCATCCGGAACATCATCAAACCCGGACCTATTACAGATTCTCCTGAGGCACAGGTCATCGTCATGCTTGAGTTAACCCCCATCATGCGTTACATTATCTCCCAACAGCTCATGACGACTAGGTGCATCCAGTTTCAAAGCTATATATTTCTTTTCAAATTCACAGAATGCCATCTAATCACTTGAAAGCTCTTTGCCAGTTTTTTTTTTTTTACATTAACATTGAACTTATTCATAATATTTCAAACAGAACGGTGTTTATTATTTGACCCTGAACGTGCGACAGCGCACCCTCGCACCAAGTGCATAGTCCGCAACGTCTACATAGGTATAGCGTATAGATAGGCTAGAACCAAGTCCGTCCAGTCTATAATTATACCATCTCGGACGGCAGTCCTGCAGGCCCGATATCAGCAACGACCGTTACCATCGCCGCCATGCACCAGCCAATGCGTGGTCGGTATCGTTTTGGGGTCTGTGTCGTGTGGTGGACAAAAGCGTAAGGTTAAAGTTAATAATAGTTATTTTGTTGAGCTTACATGACAAACATTCCTTTTTTTGCGCAACCTTTCGGCATGGGACACAGGCGCTTCGTTGCTCTGCTTGTATTTACAGTACACTCTATCTACATGCGAAGGTGTTTGCGGGTGTGGCCTCAAGATTGAGTGAGCCGTTTGTTCGCTAAAATTCCTATTAATTCTTTCTGAGGGGTGTTAAATAAGTTCGAAGACAAAGTGGGATAGCTTGGGTACAACGAAGATGGAGGTTAAAGTAGTCAAATGATGTTGTCGCATAGGGTCGCATCGTAAAAAGCCTAGAGAAAAATCTGAATAATCGTTTCGGGGGAGACTTGTGACTGAGTCACATTGTTTGTAACTTCAGGGAAATAACAATAAGATATTTCAACAAACGAGCCGAACCAGTTACGCTCGCGCATTCGGTCGTAAATTGATGGCTTATTTATCTTCATTACTCACGGAACAATTCTTTACATTTGTAGCAGAACTAAGATGATGGTGAGTTTTTAATGTCAAGGCATTGTCGGAAATGGAAAAAAACATGTTGTTAGCATAAACGAGCATTAGGCTGTTCACCTCGAAAAGCTGCAGGTAAAAATTGCTCAGTATTAAAAGCGGATTCAAGATGATTGATGAAACATTGAATGTCGGTAGAATATAGTTTAAGAAGATTTGAAAATAGGAATCATGATAGTATATCGCATATTTTTTTTCTGGATGTTAACTTCAATTTTGCTACTTACGGTTTTTACTATACGATGTTTTTCATCTAAATCAACTAACGAGAAAACCCTACGACAATCTTACAATCTACAAACGGGCCTTGCTACATGTGTCACTTCTACTATGATTCCACTACTCCATCAGGTAAACAATGACAAATTACAGTTAATGTTGTAATTACTCAGATAGTTCACATTGGTATTTCGTGGTTTTGTGTGGCAACAAGCGATTCTTGGGGTGGTTCACTGGCATAATGGAGGCTCCTATCCTCTTCACCGTTAGGGGCGAACTCGCGTAGAAAATGAATCACAATCAAAGTTATAATTATGGCAATGAATCTACCGAGAGCGGGGAACGTGCAGCACCTTCTCGTTTACTGACTGTGATTGTCGCTTTTATGAGATACTGCACTGTTGCGACTACTAGCTGCACTGAATTATAATATATGTTTGCATCGTGGTGGCCGGAGCAGTGCCACTGGTGCGAATAGGCTCTCACTTTTAGTCTATTTTATTATTATTGCACTTTGGAATGCGTGCGTGCGGGCTTTGCTTGCTCCAGCTTCGATTCATGTCTTGCTTGTTTGCTTGACAAACTTGTAGACACCTTATTTCTAAGTAACAAATTATTTTTATCTAGCAAAAGTTGATTTCATTCAAAGTGAAGGACATACAATTAGACTATACAGTATGACCCCTAAAAAATGCGCAAAAATAATAATTGATTTTTGAGTAAGTTCAAACCATTTTTTGGCAAATAGGTGTGTAATTTTTATATATTGTACTGTCAATTGATGAGCAAGAGCATGAGCATGAGCACATTGCACATTGGTCCGAAAGGGCGATTTTCAGGAATAAAATAAAAAGTGCACTAAGATGACGTGTAATCAAATTTGTGTCTTCAAAGAAGTTTTTGGTAAAATTAAAGCGCATCTGAAAAAGGGGTCGTCCATAAACTGCGTTCATCGGGGCACGATTTTTTTAAATCTTTTTTGTGTGACGTTCTAGGCTTTTGAAACATTCTACAATTTCCATAAAATTTGAAGAAAACACCAACTTGCTATCTTGTATTTTTTATTGAGATATGAAGATTTTTTTATGGGAACCCCTTTCAAATCGATTTTTTAGCTTTCTAACTTTTTCTTTGATTTTTCCTTGGTCTATTATGTTCTAAAAAGTTACTTTTGGATGATGGCAGTACTCTAGCCCTTAAATATGAAAAGATACAGGCATTTCTTAAATCATCTTGGAACTGCCAACAATAAATTTCAAAGAAGTTCCAGCGTGATTTTTGTGGGGATGCTTTCGGATTATGGGAGGGACTTGATTAAACGGAAACAGAATGAATGAATCTTGATCATTTATTGAATGTTACGGACTGTAAAATGGTGAGCAAAATGATACCATTTGGGATCGTAACAGTTTTCGTTATCTATTTAAGTAGTTTTTGACCTATTTTTAAGTATTTTAAGTAGAGATCCTATTTTTAAGTGAAATTATAGGATTCGAAGTTAGCAGAAGCCGTTTAATGACATCTTCCAAATTAGCAATTCTGCTAAATTTCCGGGAATAATTCTCCTTGAATCTTCAGATACATTTATTTTGGGTTTCCCGTGCTTCTTCACTGCACATGCCAATAGGTAAAATTATATGCCGCATAATGGTTGCTCCATGCAGCAACCATTTATGCATTGTGGGAGATAGTGGATACCACCCATAGAGTTCAACGTACAATCTGTGTGTGGCGTCGGCATCTTTCTCGAATTCGTCGATATCAATACATGCTCTACTGTTAATTACCCACAATATCGTGTGAAACCGTTCCAGAAGGTGCTTGTGGATCCCAGTAATTCGCGCAACAATCAATCAATTTTCAAAAAATCATCAGGCCATGTTCCCGTCGTTGGAGTTTCCTCCAGCAGGTCTTGGCACGTTTATCCGCAAACTGAGTTCTTGTTTGAGCATATTGTGTACTTCTGGTTCTCGCTGCTTAACGGCAACGTTTGCTTTGCTCGCACGCCATGTCAGTTTATCCAAAACTAGTCTACTTATAAATATATACTGTATACAATTCTTAAAACTATTTTAGTTATATCAAGTTTAATAATTTACCTAAGTGAAATTTTCAACAACATTTGCATACTACGTATGTACGCCTGCAGAGGTGACATTCCGAGTTTGAACATTTCTGGATCTCTAGGGTCGTCTTCTCTTCTGGCAGCGTTGAGATGTTTACCTGAACGGCCACAGTTGTAGCAGGATTAAGTTTTGGTGCCAGTGACATCGTTGACGACTTTGGTATCAACCATACAAAAATACAGTTTTGGCACAATGGAAACCGCAATATTTTCTAGCGGTAAACGGTGGGAATTAACAGACTGATTTGCGTTTCCATTGACTCAACTTCGTGTGAGGTCAATTCTGCACTCTCCTTTGCAAATAACAGTTTGATTGGGTGGCAGAGATTGACCGAAGAAGGCAACGTACTATCCCAAACTATTTCTTCCGTTGCAGACCCAACCTGTCGTGCTGTTAAAAGTAGAGGAACAATTGAGAATGCAATCATGTGCGAAACACTGTATTCATTGTCACCGTCTTCGAACTCTTCTGTGAAACCTTGCTTGTACCTTGCGTGATTGCTGCTACCCCACTTATAAATCCATTTTAGTTCGTGTCTATCCGAAAACTAATGCAGTTTTTCCAAAGGAACTTGACTGTTTACTAAGTGAGTAGTAGTGTGGTCTACAAGATCTCGAAGCCGAACCTCTGCCACGGATGGTGAAATTGATATTCCTGTATGGGGAGTGTGTATAATTTCACTTGTAGTTATTACCAGCATGATTCGTTTAAATATTTACCAGAAGGGTAGCACATCGATTTTGCCTTAAGAATTCTGTTATATGCTGGATACACATATGCTCAATTTTGAAGAGACGAATATCCATGTACTGTGCTTTGGAAAAGTTATTTTTGCAAATGAACGCAAGAGCTTCTTCCGAAAAATATGCTTTAACAGTAATGGAATTTTCTGATACATCAAATGAAGCTGGATCATCCATAACCTTCTGTATCATATTGCCAACATTCTTCATTTCTATTACGTAAAATAAGTTTTCACATTTATCATTTGCTTTACATGTCATCAATAGCTAACCTATTGTTGCAGCAAACATCAATTAATCCGGAAAAAAATGTTCACGTAAAGCATGTGTCTTTTTCTGCTTGGACCTTTTTCCTGACTCTGTGAAGAGCTTCTTGGGGTGGCCCTTTGGTGTTCTTGAGACATTCAATGTATTGAGGATTAGTGTACCTTTTAACCTAAGCTCATTGTTTTAAACCGTTCTCGATGCCGATTGCTCTTCATCCACAAATCGTTGAATTTGGAAAAAAAAAGAGTTGATAATCGTTTTCTTTACTTCCGTGATATTCATCTCAAGGGGAGAACATTTCTTTTATAACATGCTCCAAAAGGTCAGTTACACCTTTTCCTTGCATCAAAAGCAAGTTCCGAGATTGTGATGGACATTTCTATAAAAGAAATCATTCTCAATCACAGTGTTCAGATTCAGCTAGGCTTTGGACCGAAAGGAGGCTCACCTGGACAGATGACCAATTGTTCAGATGGTTTGCTTGCAAATCGATTTCGTCCTTTTCTTGCTGCTTAGTTACTCGGCTTGAAGTTTTCTTTAAACATTTTTCCTCAACTGTTTTTTCTAACGATTTGAAAAAACTAGTTTTTTCTAACGATTGAAAATTATTGGTTTTATATTACCGTACTCAGCAAAAGTTGTTAGGATAGTGAATTATCTTCTCTTCCTTGGATTCCATGGCTTACTTGACTTCCTCACCACATAGTATGTAGTATGTCGCCTCCCTTCATTGTTAATGTTGAAAACAGCATGTTTCGATGAACGAAAAGTGTTTGTATCTTTTCATATTTAAAGGCTAGAGTACTGCCATCATACAAAAGTTTGTGTGTTTTAGTGAAAGGAAAAACTTTCTTCACCGTAGCAAACCGCGGAAAAATCAAACAAAAAATGTACAGCTGAAAAGCTTCTTTGATTTATGCCCACCTAGTAGTCCCCATATATTAAAACATCAAAATGTTTAGTAAAACATTTACCATCATGTCACGGAATTTTATTTTCAAAATGTTAGCGCCATTTTGAGATATAACCCTTGGAAAATGGCATATTTTGAACAACAAAACACTTGTATCATTTCAGTTTTAAAAGCCTAGAACGTCACACAAAAAAGATAAAAAAAAATAAATCGTGCCCCGATGAACGCAGTTTATAGACGACCCCTTTTTCAGATGCGCCTTAATCTTATTAAAAACTTCTTTGAAGACACCAATTGGATTACACGTCATCTTAGTGCACTTTTTATTTTATTCCTGAAAATCGCCACTTCGGACCAATGTGCATTGACTACTCCCGGTTTTCAATTGCGTAATTGATGGAAGTCAACTGCAGTAGCACAGAGAATCAACAGGAACTTGGGAGTTGTGATCCATTCCCAATGTGCAACTCTTGATGTCC
This sequence comes from Aedes koreicus, assembly GCA_024533555.2. Lineage (NCBI taxonomy): Eukaryota > Metazoa > Arthropoda > Insecta > Diptera > Culicidae > Aedes > Aedes koreicus. The sequence goes on along the minus strand of JAHHFK020002455.1, from coordinate 56,785 downwards.
TTATTTAAATGATCAATAACGCTTCTGCCCACGTTCTTGTAGAGAAATTGGGGAATGGAAGCAATATCAGTTCGATACTCGTTGCTATTAAAGGCCGTATGTTCTATTGCACCCTGTTGCATTTCGTAGGTTTCGTCTTGGTAGATGCGACAACATTGAGTGAAACTGTTCATCCGTGTTTTTATTTTATTTTCTATTTATAAGATTTCACTAAGATGCACAATAGAGATATTCAAATATAACTACCGATTAAATCAATCATTGGGGGGACTCACAATGTGTGGTGGTGGTTTTTCTTTCGGTAAATAAGATAAATTTTTAGTAACGCTTGAGAGACGATTTGGACAGATTTAAACCAGTAGGAATATATTGTACTGTTAAGTGGTTTAAACAAAATATAGTTTTCACCTGAAAAAGTTCAGAAAAATATACGCTATTATATAGTTTTCTATTCGCACAAAATATATTTCAGCGATGGTGAGATGCCATCTGACTACACAGAAAGAAAAAAAGCGTTCCCGAAAACGAGACTGTTCCCGTTTTCAGGATTTTTCCCTTTAAACGTTATTTAGTTCATGATTACGTGATTCAGTTAACGGTGTCTTTTTGCTTGTTCTTGAATTCATGCCTGCAGCTTTAGGATCTGGGCTCGGATTTTTTTTCCGTGTACAGTATACCGTATTGAACGAATTCTTCTTGGCGGACGAAAATCATGGAATGGACATCCACGGTACACTCACTTTGCAAAATTAGTGGTTTAATCGGCCAAGGAAAAAGTAGACTAAAATCCACTAAAGCTAAAAAAGCGAATATCTCCTCTTCCTCCATGCAACGGTTGGTTAAAGATGAGTTAAAAGTATCATCTAGGGCTGGAGTGAAACTCCATCTGATAACAAAATGAATCAAAGCACTACGGCTTAAGCGTTCGTATCGAGTGTTTTCCTATATGAAAAAGAAGCATCCGATCGTCAGTTCTCTGACAAGAAAGTGCTCATTATCGATCCAGTATCTAAAAGGATTCAAATGGTGAGTTGACAATCTCGCAGAAGGGTGCAACCGAACTCCGGTCCTCACAAGTTCCTACCTCACGCCTCAACGAATCATATGATCACCAAATACTGCCAGTTGAAACATGCAGACGCTGGTTGGCGTAGCCTGGGCAATGTTGTCAATTTGACAATAGCGAAGTGAGGGGGTGCCACTGAGGATGGTGTACTTGTAAATCATATTTTATATTCTCATTCGATTGACAATTTCAGCACGATTTGAAATCTTCTTTGCATTCCAAAACCATTTATCTTAAGAGCATGGAACTCAATCAAAGGCTCAATTTTTTAGCATTTCAGTTAATACATATAAAGTGAAATGTGTTCCTTTGGGCCAGTATTTTCTGTTTTTGGTAGATACTGATGATGGCATAGGTTACTTAGTTGGTAATGGTACGGCATTACCAACCCGGATGCAGGGGATTCGCTGTCCGGTACAGAAGATTTTTCACACGTCACACAAAAATATATGCATTCTTGTTGAAACAGAAAACAAGCGAATGCTTGTTCAACAAACGATAATCGAACATAAGGATATTTAACCCTCTTCAGTTGAAATCGACGATTTTTCTCGCATGATATGTAAAATAAAATTCATAAGGTGTGTATAACACATTGTGTGAATAGTCCTGAAGAAAATTGTCACGACCTAATTAAGTAGGCTGATTTTTTTCTTAGACGGTACATACTTAACAAAACTCCCAACACTGTCATTCCAACTAAAAGACAATGAATGATTCAGTGCAAATGAATGTTACCATCTCTTGTCTCCGAACATTATCATCTGGCGATCCTTCTGGGTCGAATTTCTATAGCCACTCAATCACTGGTAGGCAGAGCTGTTGTCCATTCGACTTGCGTGATGGAATGAAGTAATCTACAAAACGTCTAATCTTGTTCACTAACTGAGCTACAGCGTATGACGCCTTCACCAAAACATTCATCGATGTGGTTGTTTCAAGCGCGGATAACAATAAATAATTTCCGCCGATTTTTTCGACCGTCACCAACACTGGATGCATGTATTTTGATGGACGACGAGGCCTATGTTAAAGTGGACTCAAAAACTCTTCCAAGTCCACAATATTACACTGCCGTCGTAGGGGAGAATGTAAACGGTGCAGACAGGACGATTCAAGTGGAGAAGTTTAGTCGAAAAGTGCTGGTATGGCAAGCAAAATGTTCCTGCGGTAAGAAGACTACAATTTTTTACACTACCGGAACAATCAATGCAAAGATCTATCGATCTGAGTGTCTGCAGAAGAGGTTGCTGCCTTTATATAAGAAGCATAGTACCCCGCCACTGTTTTGGCCGGATTTAGCGTCAGCGCATTACGCCAAAACAACTCTCAATTGGCTCACGGAAAAGCCTTCGGCTGCGGCCCATCGAACGCTATTGGGCGATTGTGAGGAGGGCCTTCAAAAAGACTAGTAAAACAGCTGAAAATATGCAGGAGTTCAAAAAAATGTGAGCTAAGGCGTCCAAAAAATGTGATGAAACACTTGTCCAGAACATGATGAAAAGTGTTCGATCAAAAATTCGCCAATTCAAATTCAATCCCGTACTTTAAAGAATCATCCATTTGTTTGAATAATAAATCTGTTTTTTTAAAGAAAAATGTGTGGATAACGTATTTTCGATACAGTCCCTATAACAAAAGATTTCTGTTTCTATACTACAGGTTTTTTGTGGAAAACCAAGAATATCCGTTTAGCTCAAAATTGAATTTAAATTGGTCTATAACCTCTGGGAATATGTACTGAAATCATAAACGACCGTCAACACTCAAAGGGCACTTACAGATCTTAAGAACTTGCTCCAAAGGGTTCTCCGATCATAAACAACATTTTATGTTACATAGATTTCAAAACTTCTAGGAATCTGAATCGAATTCACGAATTACCAACATATATATGGTTATGCTTATATAGACCTACAGCCTTACACCCCGTGATTTTTTGGCCAACTCATAATATCCGTTCTTTCCAGCAGAAAGAAAGATATCAAAACAAAACAAATTTTCATTGATTCTTGTATTAATTCATGATTTTACAGAAATGACTCCACTTCCTGTTGGGGTGGAGTTGGCCGGAGCATTGGCCATAGCCGACAAAAAGAAAGATGTAGACATATTCTTCAACTCTCTGGTCGCCTTATTGATCAGTTCCTCGTCTGTTTTGGCCACGAAATTGTGCGAATAGATCCACCGCTTCATGTTTGCCTAGAGATTTTTAATTGAGAGCAGCTGGGACAGGTTGGGGGGAGGGGGCTTGGCGTTTTTGGGGATGACTGCAATGACTGCGGATGACTGCAAGATAACTGCGACTCCTCCAGTAACCGCTTCGCGTAGTTTGTCGAGGCCAGATCCGGCCAGAACACAAAGTTGTCCTTCGAGTGGTGTTTCTTAATGAAAGCCGCAACTTCCAGCAAGCACCTGCACGTTAACCGAAGAAAAATAACGTAACTTTGACATCCCCTTTGTCATCTTACTAATTGTCAGCCACAAGAGGACCTGTGTTGGGGACATGATACCACAGCGACCATTAATTGTTCTATTGTGGTGAGGACCTTCTTCGGGAACTTCATGTGGGAGATGTACTTTCTGGGGGACGTGAAATAAGGCGGTCCCCTGCCTGTCATTACTGTCGAGCGTCAACTACGTTTCGTCGTCCATGATGACAACCACATAGCGCTTCGCAGGGATTACATCCTTGACGAGCACCTTTATCCTCTGCTTTTGGGTGGCTGCTTGTGCTTCCAACACGGCCGGCCTCGACATCCGCTTCCTCATGATGCTGTCCATGTTGGCCAAATAATTTTTGATCACCTTGCCTTTCGTCTTCCGCTTCAGTGCTTGTTGCACCTTCTGTCATGTAAAACAGTTGTACGGCTGAAGCCAGCTACACTTGATGCTCTCACCTTTCTCCAGGAGCCCCAGGATCTTGTATATAGCCACTTGGCTGTATTCAGCCGACACAAAGTGCCTCACTATGACCGACTTCTTTGCTTCGGGGTGAAGCCGGCAGCAATAACAAACCATCGAACGTAGTTGTTTCACTGCTTTCACCGTAAACAAACTGATAGAGCTGTTAATTTTTATCCTGTATATAGCCTACTTATATTTATTGACGATTAACCAGAGGACCCACCACCAGGTGACAGTCAGAGGACTGAAGAGAGCGTTAGTTCTTGAAGCCTGCCACTTTTGGTGTGGCGCTAGTGACGATTTTAACATTTTAAGCTCGGTTCACAATGTATTGTATTTCTTTACAATATTACTTCTACCAAACTACTAGTATCAGTAATTTAGATAAAACATTATAATACCAGGTTGATAAACTGTGAAAAATAACTATCGTTGGGATAACTACTGCACTAAGTACATCACGGAAGATTTTTCTCTCGGATAAAATTAACGACAAAACACGACAACTTCCGTCGCGAATATTGTGTTTGCTGCATATAGCCTTCAAGAAAACCGAGCTGTCAAATTAGCACCACTCGCAGCACCAAGTTTTCGGCTTCACGATTGTTGTTCGTGGATGACAGCCGCTTCAGTCCTGTGGTGAATTTTGTTTTTTTTTTTTTTTTTCTGGCTTTTTTTTTAATTCCCCAAAAAACCGCCCAAATCAAAAAAGGGCCTTGAACCCTTTGCTGAGCCCAATATGCGTTTACAGTTTTAATTGTAACTCATAAAGTTGTTGAGCTGTAAATGATATTCAACTAGCGCTTGCTTATTGTGGAAACAATGGAAAGTCTTCGCTTTGATGTTTCGCTATTTATCTGGTTCAGATCGTATTTCTATGGTAGAACACTTTAGGCTGAAATTGGCGATGAGATGTCCTTTTTGAAAAGCGGCAATGGCTGACATTTCTAAAGGTTGTCATCTTGGACTATTGATTTTCCGCTTGTATTTCAACGATGTCAACTTGTGCTGAAATCTTGTCGGTTAAGCTTCGCTGACGATCTTAAAATCTATATTTGCGTGGATTAGCTACAAGCTACAAGACACTATTCAGTTGTAGAAGATCTAGAGACAGTAAAAAAGTGGTGCGAGATGAACTGCATGGTCTTAAACCCAGAAAAAGTATACTGCTGTCACATTTTCTAAGAAGAAGGCTCTTATTGCCTTCAGTTATTGCTTGGCTGGTACTGCACTGCAGAGATAACCAAGGATAAGTCGCTTAGAACAGTGTGCCAGCCACGATGTCTTACACACTAGACTAATATGTTTCATAACTACGGCTAATTTTACTAATATGTTTCATAACTATAACTAATTTTCAATCCATACCACATGTGTGGCACACTGAGGCAGGGATGCCATAGACATGTCTGTAAATTTGCAGACTTTTCATTTTTGTTAAAGACTTTTTAACGATGCAGACAATTCGCAGACATTTCATTTATGTTGCAGACTTTTACAGACATTTGAAATATTTTTTAAATTTCAAATAAAGGTATTTGGGTGCACTGAAACAGTTTTCAAATGACAACTATAGGTTGATGCTTACCTTTATCACCGCAATCGACGTGTGCAAGCTCTGATCTGGTGCTGCCGTACTTGTTTTCTTGCTCACTCTTATTGGAACTTAAAAACAAGAACCAATGTCATTTTTTCCCGTGAGGGCAAGTATGAAAGTTTCGATTTCAAAATAGTGTTGTCAGCTGTCACTAACAAAGCAAAAATGAGAAAGTGCGACCGCGAACATCCGGATGTTTTGTTTTTAGCGCTAAAAGTGAGATGCGAAGCAGCCATTTTATTGCGGTTCGTATATTGGCGTGAAAATGCTAAGCAAATCGTGACAATCACCGACGCCAGGAAGACGACTCCACCACCTGGACCCTACCTATCGACTCATGAATATGAGCCGGGATCAACGGCTTTACTTCCCTTCCGAAGGAAGACGTGACCAGAATTTTTCACCTCAGAAAAACCACCGACGTCGACTGGGATTGAACCCAGACCCACTGGGGTGCCAAGTAGCAGTCACGCTTACACCACCGACGCCGGCAAGCTATTCGTTGTTAGTTATTGAATTTCTGAGATCCATCCATGAGATCCAGTAATCCAACCTTATAAGCCCTATTGGTTAAAATCAAATCGACACTTCACTTCACCCGCAACGTCTATCGAAACCGTTCCGAGTCGATCTACCGCGCCACCGCCACCTTTGACATTCCTCGATACTGTTGCCGCTGGTCAAAATCGAAACAACACTCCATTCTCGATATTGATAGAATCCGCGGGTCTGAGTAACTCCACTCGACATGTAACGACACCGCTGGTCCTTGTAGATCTGCCGGTCCACCATTGATTTCGCCATCAAACTTTTCTTGTGATGCCGATCACGTTACACGTTCTCTTAAGTAAATTTAGTATTATGGCACATAAGAACCATTATAAGCAATGCCATTTATTAAATTAAATATTATTTGTTTATAGATGCTGCTGAACTTATTCGGTCCACTACTCCGTCATCGGCAGTTGATGGAACTGCTGATGTGGGTAGATCTGTATCTGGTCCTGGTTCTGGTCTATTGCCATTAAGTCACAACGAAAATCAAGTTTCACAACAATACAAATCATATTTGAGAAATCTACCGTAAAAAAGAGGTTGCTGAGTATTTTAACCAACAAGCAATCAACTCTATCTATCAACTAAACCATAAACCATATACCTCCGAACCTCCGTGTCAAAATACGAATAAACTCACTATTAAGGTACGGTTAATAAGTCCATAGTGGGTGGCTTTAAAAAGTAAAATCTTGTTTCTTATACTAGGTTGAAATACTGAGTAAAATACATAATACGCAAAATAACACTAAATACTCCTTTAAATACACGATATAACAAAAATATAAAATGCACCTTTCAATACCGATAAATAAACCAAAGATACGCAAGTTGACAGCCCCTCGACTTTAACTACAAAAAAAATCCTTTTCATCCAAAAAATGTATTTCTTATCAATAAGTTCCATTGTAGTGTTTTTTTTTATATTGGTGAAATAAAAATAAAAATTTTGAATTCAACTTTTTAATTTATGTAACAGAAAATTGATTCTGTAACTCTTTGTAATTCAATGAATATTTTTGGACAAAGAAAAAAATATCAAATGAAACTGGGAAGAACGTTATAGGAAAATAAAAACTATAGAAAATTGTGTCATCTATGCGATTGCTTCAAGCTTAAGTGTTACTTTAAAAATATGAAGCAAAAATGTAAGATTGCATACAATCCAAGAAATAGATGCAGAATGTTTAAATAATCACACATATAGCGAAAATGACATAACTTGTTCTTTAATTACGGCTTTTCGTCGAAAGAAATCTAATTTAAAATAAAAAATTGCAGACTTTCCCGCATGAATAATAATCATAACTTAACTTTATCAAAAAAGGTTTATCTTTCACCTCTTAACGTAACCTGTAATGCAACTTTACACAATTGACTGTATGATAAAGTTATAACTTTATGTCATATGGTTTCTCAGGCCTGGATAATGGTTCTTAACAACCCATTGTTTTTAACATATGTTAAAAACAATGGGTTGTTAAGAACCGTTACCATTCAATCTTTTTGATTTCTCCATATAGTTTCAGAATGGAAACAACAATAGAAACTTAGAAGCTGTGGTTCAAATTTTAACATTTTAGATTACAGTTTGTGAATTTTTTTTTTAAATATTACGCGAAGTTAAAAATTAGTTATAAATTAAAATTATAAACTTATTTATTGTATTTTGGATAAACTTTTTAAACATAGTTTAAATCATTATCTGTATGATTTATTGTTATTATAACTATAGAAAGCGTGTTTCAGATTCTGATTCTTATCCATTATTTTCTTTCGTTATCAGAATTGGAACACTTGATGGTTTGTACAAACCAAAACATTTTAATTTCTATGACAATATTAACTTTGCCCTTGGATGACAATCCCCGTGATAAACCGAATATATTGTTGATCACATAGTTCTTATGTAAATTAACAAACATGGATGATATCAGAAACATTTTAACCGCATCAGATAATAGTTAGATTATAACCCGAACTGGTATTCAAATATTTGTCATAATTATTTTCAATGCACGTTGTTAGATGCTCGAGCGCTATTCTCACCGTTTGAATCAATCTTGATGGTTTTATATTTAACTATTGAACATAAACCATTTTTGAATGATTATTGGTTTCGTTATCATAGTCACAAAGGTTTGAATATCGTTGCAACCATATTCGTAATCATTATCATTTATTAGGGTTTAATGCATTCCCAGCCATTTCAAATTTTTATCGCAGGCATTTGAAAAAAAATATCAGGCATCCCTGCACTGTGGAATACTTTTGACAGGTGAGCTTATACACGCTCATCTGGATCCACCCAAAATTGAGTAACGGTAATCCAAAATCATAAAAATTGGAACAACTCAAAATTGGGTAACCGGTTTGAAACCCAAATTTGGGTACACCTACGATTTATTTGATTTTGGGTTAGCTCTACCCATTCTTATAAAATATAGTTTTTATGGAAATTGGGTAAAATATTAAAATAAAAAATACCCCAGGCTACTATATTCAGGATTTTTCTTTATTATTCTTTTGCGAAAAAGTTTGTCAACTTTGTAGTTTCAATATTTTATTTGTGGTTTGGTTATACATGAATAAAAAGTTCACATGTGATTGAATTTGCTTAAAAATCTAATGATTGGAAGAATTGGATATTGTACTAATATCGGGCCGGAGTTGGAAAATCACGTTCATCCTTTCATTCATTTTTAAATTCTTTTATAAATACACACATGCACACGTACAAACATACAACGAGCAAGTTGACCAGATAGTAGCCCAATCCCTGCACGGCACCCACCAGCAAAATAAACGAAGGGTAGCTCTCCTCCAGCAGTTGATCCTCGTCAACACTCATCGTGGTGGCCAGAACCCAGTGCTGATGCGCATTCTTCACGCATTCCGGGAATTCCTTGGCCGTCAGTCCGATCAGCTCAAACATTCGCTGCTGGAAGTGGTTGGTTAGCTTTTGCTGATCGAACAAATCGAATTTCGAGAATATATTTTTTTTTGGATAGTTATTGGAAAATAGAAAAAAAAAAATATAATACCTTTCAATTCGCAGTAAGTTTCCGTATCCACTGCCGCAATTCAATCTGCTCCATTAGCTGAATGGTCCTTTTTTAAATTTGTTTTTATTAAATTTTACACCTTACTTTGGAAAAATGGCGACTGACGCTGCCCGGGTATTCACTATAGTCTAACAGTTTAATTATGAACTTTCCCACTTTCATAAATCGGCTTACCCATGTTTTGATGTTTCAGCCTGTTTTATGAAAGTGGGTAAAAGTTACTCAATTTTGGGAAAATCCGAATGAGCGTGTAGACATAAGAAACCAGCAATCTTGTCAATATTCGTTGTGTGGTTGCCAGGCTCAGCAGAAAATAACAAATTGAGCTGTCAACACATCGGCACCTTCGGCACATCATGGGAACTCCCAGAACATTGCAACTCTTGTAGATACACTAAAAAAAATAGCACAGGAGAAAAGTGTGTTGAGCGATCCACCCCTTGGAGATAACCGAGTTGACGTTTGTAGTAAGCGAGATATTGTTTAATCGGAGAATGCCATACACAATATACCTACTCGACGATAAACTCACGTACAAACCTCATGTCCTACACCATAACGAAAGTTTGACGAAATCTTGGCATCATTTTTCGAGGGATGAAAAAATTTCTATACGTCTTCTGTCTCAAGTCGTTAAAATCTTTGTAAATAACGCAGGGTTCTCCGGTTTGAAACCTCCGCTTCCAAAATAATGTCAACCAAATAAAATCAATTCAATGTCGTTTCTTCAGCTACGCTTTTTGTGAATTACCTTGGAGAGACTCTTTCAACCTTCCTCCGAAGGCACCTCCGAGGAATGGAATCACATATTCGAATTTTATTTTCAGTAAATCCACAGACAACTTTACTGCTTAAATCGTCATCTTTTTTTACAACTTCTAAAAATTGCAATTGAGTTCGCATCACCCAATTAAATTGTGCCATAAATGCAATCATTACCAGTTGATTGAATCAATTGACATTTGCGAAAGGCTTTCAGTCCATAAATCTAGGGCAACCATCAGTGTGATAGACAAAAGACCACAGGAAGACGGATTGGGATGATCTCATCTAGAGCTTATTTCTAGTTTCACAGACCCAACAACGACTGGTGCCGTTGCCTGTTTGGCTGACTGTGTTTCGAAATATAGATCATTTGAACAGCCTGACCGACCGACTGGCCGAGTGAATGCCGAATGATGGTCCCTTTGCCAATCAAGTGCCCACGCAGATGATTTCGGTGATTGCTAGTTTGCGGTTGAATCAGACTGTGGAGAATGATCTAAATGTTATATAACATTCCGATGTAGGTACAGCCGTACAGTCCGTAGCCCATCATAAGGGCACAATGGGTGGGAAATGAAACTGCAAATTACCAGTACACGTAATAAGACGGTTAATGGCGGTGCAATGCTGCTATTGCAATGAAATGGAGACAAGTCTTTCGCAAAAGATTTAGATTGGAGGAAATGTCAGGAACGGTGCGATCTCTAGTAAATCTTTTTGATGGTATCATCCTTTAAACAAAAGATTAAGACTAAACATTCCTGTTAAATCTTCTCAACACTGATTCACGCCTCAAGCCACACTGGCAGTGATATTAGCATGTGTTATCCAACAAAGTGTCTTCCGGAGCTGTGGTGATCCCAGTAGCAACTGTGACAAGACTTGGGATCTGCACTTCATTTGTCAGGTCTGCAGGTTAGTGTTTCAGTACAACGCACGGTCACGCTGGTAAACATACACATCGGTGAAAATCAGGAAATTACCACTTCACAGTTCGACATATCCACTGATTTGAGCGCGATAAAACTTCTTGCATGCGTTGTCGTTGCATTACTTCTCAGTTTCCAGATAGCCGGGCGCCTGTGTAACTAACATCTTGGCGGGTTTCGTCTCGTTCAGGTTCCGTCTCCGTAAAATGGGGAAATATAATTTCTTTTAATTAATAAAACCGATTTGATCCAATTTCAATCCACACAGTTGTGAATGACACGCAACACGGGGAAATGGGGATGTTATAAATGCACTTATTGGTCGATTGAAAGAAACATTCGACACTTAATGACCAACATAGTGCGTTATTGAGTCAAATGACCATCTCTAAATCACCACGCGAGACTAGTTAGCACAGCAGACAAGAAGCAGTTGGCTTCTCGGCTTGCAACTGGGAAGAAGAAGGCAACGGAGTACGAAGCTGGACGGTGATAAGGATAAACTAGTTAAATCCGCTGCGTTCCACGTAAGGAACTACCGTTTGTCCCTCAACTAATAGGGAAAGAGCAAAACGAATTCAGATGAGGTTGACAGCAAGCTAATCCACCCGAATGGTCCCCTTGTAAGCATATCACGCGCGCGAGTTGCGTGTGTCTCTTCCGTTACGCGCTCCGAGATTGCGTGCTATATTTCATAAAAATTGAAACTATTTTAGATAACAAGTGACAAATGGAGAAATATAATCCGCAGGTTTGGCCTGTGACTTGCTCACCAAGTTAGCAGCTAAACATGGTTTACCTTTTAGGCTCGGAAACTGGTTCCCGTTAGGATTATATGGGATATGGGACACCAGATCAGCCTAATGTATAAATGGGAGGCTGATAACTTAACATCATATTTTAATAACTTAATATCGTTACTCAACTATGCTGTTAAGATCAGGAAGTATTCGTTGCAACGATGTTAATTTTTTTTTTATTTGAACATGCTTATACATGCTTGATGGCATAATTATTTGGAAGTGAAACTCAATTCTTCGATAGCTGGAGCATACAGCCGTGTAAGATTTGATCATGGGAAGATGACACGAAAAAAGGGTTCACTATAGAAGCTGGGGCTCAGTGAACGAAAAAGGCGTTACCTACCTGTAATTATGATTTGTTTGCGCACAGGATGTTGCCCCGGATATTTGAACTGCCTGTTCTTCAAATATGTAGCACACTCCAGTCTTTAACTATAGCAATAACCCGTATAATTAAATAAAGAGTATTACTTCCGTTTTCTTCCACTTTCCAAAAGCTGAGCATTGGAGCATTGGATTTCTATTGAAAGGTTAGATATTACCGATATCCGTGATGTTAATATTCCTATTACATTCGATTCACTCAAATGGGACCCAAAACGTTTCTCTAAACCGTGACAACTTTTGAAAAATAAGCAACACAACTTTTCGTGTTTAAAGAAAACGCTTATTTTTGATAAAGAAAATTTGTTTTGGTCGTTTCGAGCTTCACAAAAATAGTTACGACAAAGGCATTAGAGTCATTCGATCCAAAGATTTCTGAAGCAATCCAACTTATTTCAATATAAAAGGATCCAACTAATTTCAATATAAGCGGAAGAATTGACTAATAAAAATCGGTGGCGGCAGATCAAGGACTGTTTATTTATTCATGCGTGAACCATAAAAATGGCGAAATAAAGGATGAGTCAATAACTATTGTGACACTTTAGATTGATTGGTAAATCGGTTTTAGTTATCGAAATGAAAGCAAATTCTTACAGTAATTCAGTGTATGTATTTATTTCAGCGGACATACGTAGGTGAAATTTAAGGATAAGTTTGATTAAAATGTTCGACATTTGCGATTGACGCGCTGTATCAGAGCCGTTACAGTCGTTTTCGGTTCGTTTTTCCCAGATTTTTTTTCACTTCCTCATCATTTTTTTTTCATCCTTCCCCTCTCTTTTAGTCTTCCTAAGTTCATCACTTCATCATGGCCCAATATGTTTCGATCGGACGGATTTCAGGACAGTTTGGTTCATGCCTTTCGGAACAAAATCCACAGAACCATCATCCACATCCCTTTCTTGGCTCTTGGGATGAAATTTGTCGAATCATCAAAATTTCGACTATTTCCGCGTCAAAAATGATCTAAAAATTATTTTTTCATTCATGTCCGTAGTCTATCTAGAATAATTTTTCAAGCCCTTCAAAATAAATGCTGGTTGGAGAAAATTGGTTTCCTACTTTTTTCGTAATCACTTACGCCAATTTGAAAAACATGGTTTCGAGAAAACGCCGTTTAAAGATTGCGGTCACTACTTTCAATTGACATGCGCCGACCACTTTCAAGTGGCATATCTTCCACAATTTTAAGACTCGGCCTTCGAAATTTGACGATAAATTTAATAATCTATCAATTAAGACAAAAATCAATTTTCCAAAACGTCTTCGGGTACTTCCCCCCTTTAAGGCCTGTAAAATTACATCTCATTGAATGTACCCAAAAAAAAGTGCCTGAAATAATTTAAATTACGAGTTTTTCACCTTACATGAAATATAATCTGATTTCTTATTATAACAGATGTTAAGTAAAATTAAGTCACAGCATCCAATTTTACTAATTTTTAAGCTACTGCAAATTTAAATCTATTTAGTCATAATATTCTGTCAAAAACTAACTAAATTTGAAGTTTTTCATGCATTCAATAACTTTTTAACTTTTGAACAACCAAGTTCAAGTGCATGACGTGGTTTTCAGAAGATAGTGTAATATTAAATGGCTAACCGTGAATTCACATCAAATTATGTTAATAATTAAGGTTTTTTTTTTTTGTTATGTTGCGGTACATCTATGTAAACATATTATGCAAGTCTTTTATGCAGTTTCTTTACCTAAAAATTAGGCCATTCATCAATTCCAGCTCAGGTAATATTTGCAATGAGGAAAAGTTTTCCAACGCAACATACTTCATGCATAGATGTTTAGTATATCTACGTCAACAGTTAATACAACTTTATAGGGCTGTCCATTGCAGTATTTAGGTAAAAATCCTGAAAATGTTAACTAGTTCACGGTTCGTTTTTGTTTCTTTGCAGAATGGATGATCTTGTTACAGGTTCCATGGTCAAATGCCTTAATTAGAAACGAGCCAAATAGCATTTTAAATTTAGCAGAATTTAATGAGCCATGCATAAGACATTATGCTCAAGATCAGATGGCCAGACTAGATGCTTTTGATATGTCACATATCCCTAGCAGGAAGAAATATATCGATTACTGAACTTGACATTGATTAGTGCACTTATCTATAACAAACTGTCACAGAAGAAGTTAATTAAGTCTTTCTATCTTCTATAACTGAACATTCATACTAAAACATACTAGCACTATGGAACGACTGTTCCGATGGAAGAAGTCCATTCACAGGTGAACCCCTTATTTATGATGTTATGTGACCTCTGATTTACCATGCCAATGAAAGAATGGTTCGGGGGATCTATAACAAAATCCTAGTCTCAAACGGCGCCTGTGAACTATCAGAGCACCCTTCACACATAGTATGAAGCTCTTATTGCGCTAACCGGAGCAAGGGTCACCCATCTTATCACAACTAGATATAAAAATAAAAAGCAGTCTACTGCGCTTTCATTGATCGCATCATTTACCACAATGAATCCATGATCTAAAAATAACCTGCCTCACTAACACAAAACTATCCTTCTCTTGACAATTGTGGAGACGCAGAGGTAAACACGGTCTCTAACCAACGATTGTCAAACTAATCATCCTTCCCCCCTCCCCGAAGAACATGAGGACGTGGCCGGCGCCGGTACTGATCTATAAATAGAATGAACTAGTGAACTTGTACATTGAAGATGTAAAGCTACTCCCAAGCTTCATCCATGTTATGTGGTTCTCTGTGCAATTACACTACACTTCTGTTCAGTAACGGAGTAGCAACTACAAAACGCACGGCCTTATTTAAAATAAAAAAAAAGGAAACCAGCATAACACTTTGTGAGTGGTACCAACAACATTCACAATTTTGTTTGTTATATCGGTTCAAAGTGACAATTAAGAAAAATTCAAGAAGAAAAGAACCATCTCAATTAAATAAACCACTATCTCACTTTATGAGTGGTCCCAACAGCATATGTAGCTTGTCTCATTTCACCGAGTACAGCACAATTAGAAATTATTTCTTTTACATGAGACTTAATTCGTCTTTGACGAAGCAAGTGATACGTCTTTGACGTAAGCAGTGATTTCATGTAAAAACATCCCTTGCAAATTCAAAACACTAGCATCTCGACAAAGGTACACTCTTAAAAATAATGAATTTTACTCGTGACGTAATGCTTGTTGTCGCAAATTATTTTGAGACTTTATTTCAAACATGACTCAATATTATGTTCATGTTGACCTTTTCTGCAATCCCAATTCAAAATATTATATTCCATCACACTCAAATTCACGTTTAGTAACCAGCTTTTCCATGAATTCCACACACCTAGAAATTATGAATTTTACACGAGACGTTATTCATGTTTGTAAAAAGCCAACGAAACGTAGAGAAAGATTTCGTGTAAAATTATGTCTCCTGAAACTGATACATACGCAATTCGACGAAAGATGTGTTTGATTGAATTTATTTTTGCATCTCTTTCAACTCATTCTTATGTGCAAAAGTTTGCGGAAACACCAGAAAACCAAAAACTCATAGGAAGGCATTAAGGCGTTTGATTATATCGGAAACAGCTCAGAAATTGACATTGTGAAAATAAAAATTAACACCTTGTTAATGCTTGTTATATTTCTGAATCCAAATTGTATCTTTCAAAACGGGTTTGGCTTAAATTATTTACGTGCCTTAGGATGATTATGTCAATCGATAGAAAAAAAGCTTCGATCATTTAATATATAAAAATAGCATCAGAAAACAAACCCCTTGCGCGCATTTCAAAAATCTAGGTTAATGAACCATAGCCTGCTTTTACATCGTAGCATGTAAACTGTCAAACTGACTTTTCATTGTCATGTAATTTAAAAAATATACGTAAATTAACGTCCATCAGCTCGCTCCCTCTATGTGCATCCAAGCAGATTGAATTTTACTTGATTTTTTCTATGTGTGTAGGGTATAGGGAATGTGTCATAAATTCAACAACAATCGACGAAATAATGTTGTGCAATTTATTTTGAAGCAGATAAGACTTTATTCGTCAATTTATAGGTGAACACTTCAGTGAGATTTAATTTTTCCCAAATTTTATAACTATCATAATTTCACTGGTTAAGCGGATAGATTACCTTAACGATATTCAAATGACCAAAATTTGGAAAAAAATAAATTAATATACCTAGTATTGCATTCCAGATATACAGAGAACAGTCACGCGTAATAAATTCACTGTTCTTATAGAAGAATAAACAACGATTTCATAAGAAAATCGAAGACCCACTTTTCGAGACATGTTCCCAACTATGGCCTTATTTATTCATTACATAGTAGAATGTGTTTCCAAAATTTTGAATGGAAACGTATTATTATGTGGTTATTCTTCTTCTTCTTTTAGCATTTCAAGTTTATTGCTTTCACAATTTCCTTATTGCTTGATCTCAACTTAGTGTTCTAAATGCACTTCCACAGTTATTAATTAAGAGCTTTCGATGCCAGGTACCATTTTTGCATCATTATGATTATGTGGAAAGTACAATCAAACCCTATGCCCAGGGAGTCGAGAAATTTTAGACCAGACCGGGAATCGAACCCAGTCACCTCCAGCATGGTATTGCTTTGTAGCTGCGCCTTTACCGACTGAGCTAAGGGAGGACCCAATTATGTGGTTATATGTTTGTCAAATAGCTTTTCCAAAGAAAACGGCAGTAATACAATATCTATTCTGTTAATTTGTAAAGTTTTGATAAGGAATAACGAATCGATCATACATGTGTGATAATCATTCAGGTGATAGTTTAAGTTTAATTTAAATTTGTCTAGTGAAATTATGTGTTGAATATAGCGAATATAGCTCAAAATGAAGTACCTAAAGAAATAATAAAAACAAACAATTTTACGAAGATTGTTACTAACTACAAACCAAAATGATGAGAATAAGTTGCATCCATGATTAGACCCAGAATGGTGCTTATAGACCGACATTACATCCATATTCATCGAAAGTTTTCGTCTTTAGAAAGTAAGTTGTTTAACTTTTCGTGGTTCAGAACAGCAAACGCCTTACTAAGCTTACCTAAGCCAACGTTTTTGTTTTTTTAGTTTAGCCGCTTCCAATTACTTTATGAGTTATAATTAAAAACGTAGTACACCGCCACATATTACGCTGAATCAAGGGACACATAAGGACTGTTCACTAAAGAAAGTGGGCACCTGTTTATCAATTATTAAGCGTTAAAACTTAACACAAAATTGTGAATTTTCGTTCAACGTGTAAAAACATTGTTTACTTTGGCAACAAACCTGAAAAATCGAAAAAAAAAAAATGAGAAATTTCGACTATGTCTCGAAGTTCAATTCTGCGCAAATGGTTTTCCGAAAAGTTGTCGTTTCGAGAATTGGCAAAAAGCGTGCAGTGTACTAAATCTGCAGTGTTCAAAATTATTGAGAAGTATGGAGAAACGTGTTCTCTTGAAGATTTACCGAAATCTGGACGCAAAAAGGGGGCATCGGACCAGAAAATGGAGCTGGAAGCGGTACGCCTTTTGTAATAGTATAAACCGTGTTCCGTTCGTGTAATTTCCTAAAAAAGCGCACATTAGCGTCGGAACTGTTCATAATACAATATCAATAAGATAAAAAGCAGACAAGAAGCAGAAAGCATCTTAAAGGACGGATTCACAGAAAGCTTCTTCGAAAATACGGTCACGGAACTTTCCTAAAAAAGCCGAACCGATGCATTTTGATGGACGAAGAGACGTACGTCAAATTGGATACCAGTACATTTCCGAGGCCGCAATTTTTCAACGCTGAGCAGAGGATAGATGTGCCCAAAGATGTGTGATACATCCGAACCGAAAAATTTGGGAAAAAGGTTTTGGTGTTGCAAGTAATTTGCTCCTGTGGCTTGAAAAGTTCTTCATATTTCAAAACTGGCACAATCAGCGGTGAAAATTACAGAAAAGAATGCATCAAAAAACGGCGTGTGCCCATCTACCGAAAGCATACGGATCCTCCTTTGTTTTGGCCGGATCTGACATCTGCTCACTACGCGTCTCCTACGTCTATTTTGTCGACAAATGCCAAAATTCCCAAAACTAACCGGAACTGCCTCCTATCGAGAGAAGCAAGCTCTGTTGACTGCTTTAAGAAAATATGGTATGCAGCACAACGAAAAGTTACGAAGAAAGTTGTGCAGAATCTAATGGGAGGTGGCAAGAGAAAAGTCCGAGCGTTCTTCAGAAATAAGAAGTAAATACTCAAAATCACGTGATTTCGATCATAAAGATTGGACTCGGAAAAAATGCGACAATTTGTTGTGAGTGTAACTTTTTATCACGTTTACATACGTTTAATGAAATGTTGAGTACTACTAGCTTAGAGTGTTATGTTTATGTGTGCAAAATTTTATCGTGATCTGTCAAGTGCATTCGAAACAAGAAGAGCTACGCCAGCAAATCTTGGGCGCGGTGATCGATCATCGTGGTCAGTCGCACAGATGGATCGGCAAAAGGCTTGGAATCCACCATTCCACCGTGTCCCGCGTTGTGGAGATGTTCCAGGAGACGAAGACCATCGAGCGGCGCGCTGGAAGCGGCCGAAAACCGAAAACGGAATACACAGATAAGGCGCGGAAGATAAGGCAGTACTTTAAGAATAACCCGAATCTTTCCACCCGAGACGTGGCCAAAAAGGTCAATTCGTCGAAGCGGTTCGTCCAGCAGACCATGGAGCGGGCTGGACTACGTGTTTTTAAGGTCAGGAAGGCGCCAAACCGGACTGACAAGCAAAACACGGTGGCCAAATTGCGTGCGCGGAAGCTGTACCGTGAGTGGCTGGTCAAGCCAGACTGTCTCGTCATGGACGATATTATTAAGGCGGACACCAAACAAATCCTCGGCCTAGAGTTTTTTGTCGGTACGTCCCGCATGGAGGTTCCGGAAAAGTTCCGGAAGAGAAAGATTGACAAATTCGCGAAGAAGTACCTTTTGTGGCAGGCGATCTGCGAGTGCGGATGGTACAGCAAGCCATTCGTTACAACCGGCACCATAAACGGGCAGATTTATCGAGAGGAATGCTTGAGGAAGCGCTTGCTGCCCTTCCTCCGCTCTCACCTTGGCTCCACGCTGTTCTGGCCGGATCTCGCTTCGTGCCATTAAGCCAAGCCTGTAATGGATTGGTACGAAGCGAAGGGCGTTAATGTGGTCCCGAAGGAGGCGAACCCGCCAAATACACCAGAACTTCGTCCGATCGAAAAGTTTTGAGCGATAATGAAGAAGAAGTTGAAGAAAAGCGGAAAAACATTCAAAACCGATGAAGCTTTGAAGAAAAACTGGGAGAAATTGTGTAAGGAAGATGGACAAAGCCTCGCCCAAGATCTCATGAGCAGTGTTAAGAGAAATGTACGAGCATTCAGCTTGGGGGAGGAAATTCAATAAATTATATATGCCAAAACATAGCTAATATATAGTTATTCAATTCCTGAAAATTTGAGAAGTATCCGATTTAAAATGAATTTTTGGTGAACATTTTTGTGTGTCTCATTTTTTCCGAGTCCAGTCTTTATGTATGTATGTATGTTGACTTTCATTTATATAAAGCATACTTATGAATTTGTGCGAAAATAAATATTTTCCTTTGATAAACAGGTGTCCACTTTCTTTAATGAACAGTCCTAACTCTGTGTTGGATCGAACTGATTTTCTCGTCTCTTTCAATTTATTCTTGCGTTCTCGAGGATGCATTTATATGTCGATGTAAGAACATCGAAATTTACATGACTTTTGGTAGTGCGAGTCTTTAGGCTGTTTAAAGTACAAATCGTATATTTATGCTATAATTATTGAAAATTCATAGACAATATTTACAATTTTTTTAGATTTTTCATGCTTATCATACTGATCGCTGTAAATATATGAACAAATTTTGATCACCATACTGCCTGTATATACCTGATCAATGAGTGGGTAATCGCTGTACTGCCAGCAAACATTCATTTAATTAGTTTGTACCGATTCCTGCTTCGAGCTGACAGGAGTGACATGAAACATGTTTAAACTAAATGACTTGTAGTGTACATAGTTTGTATCTAAAACCATCGAAACGGGAAAAGAGAAGGATACGGAGGCTTCGGCATAGGAAAATGCAAAATGAAAAATGAAAATGTATCACCATTAGACTTGATATTTACTATGAACGCACTGACGGAACATGAAGTAACCGCCAACAACAAAAACAACCAGAAACGAATCGACAGCAGGAGACAATTTTTCGGTCATAAATTACAACCGTGGAAGACAGTTTGGTCAACAGTCAGAGCAAGAAAATGGAACATAAACGCGTTATATCAACTATCCAGCGGACGCACTGCTCGTGCGTGCAAGACAGGAACTTGGGAGGCAATCACGTGGAATTGCAATTTCACGGTATAAATGAACAGGCATACTGGGAGATTGCATGTGATGATTGGATGTTATTGGTAGAGCTTAGGAGAAGAATGTTTGTCGCCGTGTATTTCCATATTATGCTTCCTTGAAACCAATTAAAAATGATAATTGATCCTGTTCGATTTATCTTTTATATTTGTATAAATAATGCTGTCGACATTGATCTCCTTCAAACCTACAAAACGTAACTGTTAAGTTCCAGTAGATAATAATACATTTTCCATGCTGTAGGAGTATTAGAAGCATAATGAGCGTTCGGGGCAAAATAAACACTGTTGTTTCCACCAAAAACAATTTGTAATTGTATTCCTGAGGATTATCAATACACTAGCTTTGTTTCAAATAATCGAAACATATCGGAAAAGAAATCTTGTTCATCAGCAACTGAGATTGTTATAAAATGTCTAACAATATTTGTGCTCAAGTACACTCAGTAGCAAAAAAAAAAAGCCGAGCAAAATGTTTTCTTCTAAATAACGTCATGTTCAACCGTCTGTAACTTTGTCAATTATTAATATTTTTGACTGAAAATTTGACAACACTATAACCAATACATTGACCATATGTGACCAAAATCATACCAATGATCATGCTGAAATATCAAATTGACCATGCTAAAATATCGGTGCAAAAAAAAAGCCGAGGCGAATTCATCTTATTAATACACATCATTTGTTTCGCGTGAAATATCCCAAATTACTAGTGTAACCCACGAAGAACTAAAAAAATATGACATACAATATAAATTCGTTTGTGAAAACTACGTATACAGTATTATACAGTATTATTATAAGAATTCACCTCAGCTTTTTTTTGCACCGATATTTTAGCATGGTCAATATCGGGTGAAAAAGGGAAAAACTCATGTTGGTGCGTCAACTTTGACGCCAGTTGTGGTCCAAACAAGTTAATGGAAACAGTTTTAATTTTGTTCACATTATTTTCTATATTTTTTTAGTCTATGGTGAAATTTTTAATATGCTACCTAAATTTTTCACAGATATACGGATTTTTGAAATTGATATGTCCAAAAACAAATTTATGAACCTTATCAACATGAAATTTTGGTAACATGAGGTCTATACATTGGTTATAGTGTTGTCAAATTTTCAGCCGACAATATTAATAATTGACAAAGTTGCAGAAGGTCGAACATGACGTTTTTTGGAAGCAAAATTTTGCTCGGATTTTTTTTTTGCTACTGAGTGTATGTTTTCTGCAGTATCATACGTATTCGGCACTGATTGAACTACTTTTTGATGTACTCATTTATGACAAAACGGCTTTTAATCATTACGGTTGGTTAGAGGCAAACATGTAGTACTATGGATAATTAATGAAATTGAGTAAATAATTTGTAATAAAATTGTTATTTGACTAGCTAAAAATGCAATTCTGCATAAGATGCCCATTATGCTCCTAATAACCCGAAGTACCAAAACAAAACAATTAATGCTCAAGGTGTTGCCCTAGGTGTAAATCTGAAAATAAATACAGAAAGCTGAACAGAATCGATAACAAGTAATATATTTGTACATTTTTTACAAATCAACAAGTTGAATTGGAATGGTAACACTTTGTTAAATATTACCTTCATGTTGTTTCTTCTTTCAACAGAGCCACGGCTGTCAGACGTGCGGTCCATGGAAAGGGCTAAACCACGTCGGTAAGCTTCGTTCTGCGTGCCTGATTTTTTACATGTCTCCCACATAAACTAACCAATGCGCCGTAGTTCATCACCTCGTATGACCACCTAGCGGCAGGCACACTAAATACTGATATCACTTTCTTCCGCCTACCGCAAAGTTACCAGTAGCGGTGGCAGACGCCACCTTAAAGTACATACATTGTAATTGGTAAAGCATGGTTTTTATTGTCTTGCGGTTTGCTCAACAGCTTCCTCATGTTTGTTTTCGTGGGCATTTGATACCCTCACGTAATAATGCGAACATATGAATGGTCTGCATATGTACTCTGATAGGTGCATGGTTTTAGTGACAAATGGTTATATTGAACTTCATTGTTTTGACGTTGGACTACGTCTATGTTTTTTATACTGGGGTACAATTTCAAATAATCGAATTGCGACCGTCATGAAAAGTGGTCAGGTTTTGAGCGTTAATATTGCAGTTGTTTCTCCAAATATTTTTAAAATGTTTGCTCCAATCGATCGGAAATATTTCCATGCATCGATTCCAATAGAGAAAATTGTTTATTTTTGGCCACATACTATTGAAAAATACACGTGGTTTCTGGAAACCGCCATCAAGTATACATACGCAGCAATAACGACCGCAGCACGACGGGGACGGAAATTTGCTCAAAGTGATGACAATGGTCTTGATTATTTGCCAGAAGATGTTTAATAGGTTGAGCAGCAATCGAGAAGCGATGAAACGGCAACTGGCACGGCACGTACAATTAAAGATCGAAAATAGCCGAGGTGCGTCACAAAACGAGCAATTAGTTCACTTCGCCCAAACGCATACACAGCGGACCGTTTATCAGTGGTCAACAAATAAACTCAAACAAAATAAACGTGTTGAAAACCTTAACCTCGATCACGTGTTAATAAACCATAACACCTATAACAACAAGAATCGATTCGTTCTATAAGGCGTTCACTGCTCAAGTTGCTACGTAGTTCTATGTTACCTTTGCGTACAACCCCATTGGGCTGTCCCTTGAAGTTTTTTTTAATTGCAGTGTTTTTCAATAGATATGGCGGGTAACAAACTTTGAAAGGTTTGTTTAATCTAGATCTTAATGTTAAATCAAAATGTATGTTAATGCTTTCTATATATATACTCTAGATAAGTATTGTACACGCTTCCATCAATTCATTTTGAAAAGCTCACGATATTACAGTATGTAAAAGAGGATAAACTTTTCTACTGGAATAAAATTACTGTTTCATCACTATTTTGATTATTATAGAAGTTCAGTTATCTCCATTTCACGTACGTCATGTACTCCTATAATTGAGCGTCATTAAACTACAACGCAGAGGATTAAAAAAAGTTTATCTTGTACCGATCTGGTCGTTCAAACAAAATGTCTCCAAGGGTCCATAGACCTATTTTGAACATGATGAACCAAAACTGGGGTTCTTCAGTTCCTAAGTTAGCAAAGCAAGTACAGGACGATTCTAATATTCGCCTAACATCGTAAACAATTCGTAATCGGCTTCATCAACATGCCACAGATAAAAAGAAATATTGAATTTTCTGCGTTATCTAATGCACATAAAGGGAATGCTAGATTTGGCAGAAACTAATGGGATATTTCAAGTAAATTTTAGCCAGATAACACCTGAATCTAGCCTTTTGTATGAAAGATTGCAAACATTGTTGTATGGCGCATGAAAGATTGTAAACAATTTCGTTGTTTACGCCTCCTTTGGCTTGGAATTAAACGAGGGATATTTTACGCCCTTGTTAAAATTAATTTTTTTTCTGTGCACTGTTCGACGAACACTTACTGTTTTATCGTTCCTGTAGTTATGAATACTCATCAATCCACAACTACTTATAGCCTGCCACAGCATATACTATTTAGCGAACTTCGACCACTTTTTGGCCTTAAAGTAATCATCGACGTTGCCACGTTGTAATGCATTATAAAACTCAAGAGCAGGAAGCTGCTTGAATTCTACTTTGACGTTCGTTTCATCACCAATTAACATTAGACAAATTCTCGTCAGTACGACAGAATCGTTTAGCTTACGAATTCATGCTTCTGCATTGGTTTCCTGCTTCTCGTTCCGGTTCAAGGCTTACATCTTTTGCTTTCTTAACTTTTTGTACGAAAGAATAGTCGATGTTTTTTTTTTTTTTTTTTTTGACGTTTTGTCATTTATGGCGTTTTAGAAACGTTTGAATTCCGCGTAATCATTCTGAGCACTGCATTCCGCTGCATTTTGAAGTTGCCGTTCGCTTTCCGCTGGATCCTGGTTTCCGATCAATCGTCGATACCGGAAGCGTAAAACGCTATTTACTGTCTATCGAGGAATTCCGAGTGATTTTGCTATGTCATGATGTGACATTAACGGATTCTCAACACTTGGTGCAGAATTTTTCCATGCACTTGTTGTTCTTTCGATCCTATTTTCAAAACCAAGATGTCAACAGAGCGTAGGCGGTACGAATAAATGAACTTTCGTTGACTGGTTTTAGCTACACAGTTTAAAAAAAAAACATTTAAGTTTCTTCGTTATCTAATGCACATAAATGGAATGCTAGCTTTGGCATAAGTTTATGAGATATTTCTTTACAGTATAAGCCAGATAACGCCTGATTGTAAATAATTGGTTTGTATGTAAGGTAGCCACCATTCCTTCGAAGACCTTGTCATGTATGCAGCTCCACTTAATAGCGAGATCAAATTGAGTTACCGGGTTGCATTCACAATAACGCTGTATGAAGGGCCAAAAACGGTGAGGCGGACCCGTAACCAGATACACTTACGCGAAACACACGGGAACACATGATTCTCCTTCCAACAATACTATCCAACAAATATAATAACCCAATTCGCAATACAAGTTTTCTACGGGATTTCTTGTTAAGAAGGGCGCGTCACTCTCACTGAAACTGTAGGAGTAGAATTCACAGCATCACAATCGAATCGGTAGGATAAAGAAAATGATACTGTTTGTTCCCTCCTAGACGCCGGTTGTCATACCACTCCATTGCCCAATTCCAGCTTGAGTGATACCCTGATGATCCTTTCCTTCCCAATATATATTCAATTTCATAAAGTAATATTTAAAATATTGTGAATATTAATTTCATTACAAAAAATATAGTGAATGAATATAAAAATGATAATAACAATTCCATTTGTGGACCTGAAAATTAAGACAATGCAGCTGCGAGAAAAAAAAATGATTTAAAATTATCTAATAAAACTTGGGATATCCATGGATGATCTGAAATTCTATAGCAATAGAATAGTAAACCTAAAATTTCGATGTGCTGTTCCGTTTCCTTGCAATAACTTTTGTAGTGAGTCTCATCTGAAATAGTGATTTTAATGAAATGAATGGTACAATAACTATGGCAAACGTTCTTCTGGAACGATTCCAAGGATTTTGACACCCATATTGTTAGGGTTCAATTTAAATAATTTTCTGGCCATCCGTGGCCTCATGGGAACCTACTCTGAACTGGCCAATCCGAAGCCAAGTGACCGGATGGTCCCATAACTATGGCAAACGTTCTTCTGGAATGATTACAAGAATTTTGACACCCATATTGTTAGGGCTCGATTCACATAATTTTCAAGTCACCGGATTATCATTTGGCAATCACACACATTCCTGAGTATTCTTTGAATGACTTTTAGTGTTATTACTGCTGATTTTCTATTGGAATCTTTTATAAGTATGCCATTTTCGGAACATGGTTCCGGATATCCGGTATTTCCGGAAACAAATGATGGCCATCGGTCAGATTAGACAATTAAGAGAAAGCGGTTGAGTTTCTGAATCCAAAACTGTGAAAATATTCCAATTGGTTGGATATTTCCATAGGTATAGTCATTTTAATTCCGTGGGTAACAACGTTCCCTGTCAGCATCTTAAAGGTATTTTTTTTTGTTGAACACACAACGGTTAAATGCAATTAAACAATATAATGAGCTATCACTGGAATAAATCTGACAGCTGTGAGACGAGCGGTTTAGAAATGACAGCCGTCTGAAGTTGGTTGCAGTTTTTTCATCTCACCTTGTATGTCACATCATTTAATATCATAACATAAAATAATAAACTGACGTTATAATATAAAATAATAATACCAGCAGGTCAGTAAACTATAGTAGAATACATATATCCGTAACTAAGCTGACCATCCACTCATCGAAAGACTTCCACTGTTGCAGATTCTATTGGATTAAGATCTACTAAGATTAGAATTTGTTAACACAATAATAGTCATAGAATAAAATGAACGTAGGTACAAGATATATCTGAAATCTACTGGTATGTTACTGAAAATAATAATTGGATGTCATAATAATATTGGAAAAACTGAAAACAGCTAATAATAAGACGAAATAAATTTTATATGAGTATGAATCCAAAAACTGAATCTTAATAAAACTAAAATTAGAAAACTAAAAAATTGAATTTTTCGATCGCTCCTGTTCTTCTGGACCCATAAATGATTCTTTATGTCTATGACACAGGAAATGAATGGTTGTAAACTGTTAGGTTTCGAATTAATATATATTTTAGATGAGCTTTTTCTAAGTAGAATTTTTCGAATATGATCCGTTCTAAAAAATAAAACATTAAAAATCTTCCTATCTTTTCAAAAACATAACGTAGGTTAGATGAGCTATAACTGAATGCAAAAATGCGAAGCTGAAAATGACTTATAAAAAAGCATCCAAAATGTTGTGAATGGATGTTATAATATAAAATGATAATAATTTCATTTGTATTTACATTTCTGCAGATTGTGGTCCTGCTGCAATTGTATACGGACCCGCGCATCCACCTTGAACCTGAAAGCTTAGATAATGTATCATAGCTACGAGAAAAAAAATTGATTTAAAATTATTTTACAAAACTTGGGATATCCATGAATGATCTGGAATTGTATAGCATATTAAGAATAATGAACCTAAAATTTCGATGTGCTGCTCTGCCAATAAATGTGATATAACCACAATGGAACTGACTCTTAGCTTCGGGTCTTGATCCCTAATGAGTTCAGCGCAAGGGTATGAGAGATTGTAAATAATTTCGTTATTTAATATAACAATTTCGTTATTTGTTTTGGCTAACAAGTGAACAAGGGGAAATTTTACCCGTCTGTTAAATGCATTATTTTTTTGAAATGGAAAAAATGTAGCCAAATTACACTGGCTAGATTATGTTAGAATTTTTGCATACCTTAGTAGGAATAGAAGCAGACTAAATTCTGTTTTCCAAAAAGTGTTTGCTACTTCACCTCTCGAATATTACAAATACACAGTTTGAAAGAAACATTTAATTTTCTGGAAAGAATTATACCTTCTGCTCAAATATGAACGAGACTTTATGAATAAAACGGTCCGCGGATGACATATCGTAATTTTTTTTTTCTTAGATTGTTAGTACTGTTATACGTTTACATGTTAAATTTGAGCACAATCTGTCACGAAGTTTTTTTTTACGGCACTATAAACAAGTCAACCTTCAGTATGTTTTTCGAATTTTACTATGGAATCAAACGTTGAGCAAAGAATTAGTTTGAAATTTTGTTATTCCAACGGAATAAGTGCTACGGATGCATTGAAAATGTTGCAGAAAGCCTATGGGGAATCTGCTCTATCCCGTGCACGTGTGTTTGATTGGTATAAGTTGTTCAAAGAGGGTCGTACATCAGTTGAAAATCTGCCTCATGATCGTCGTCCAGCAACATCAATAAACGAAGAAAACATCGAAAAAGTGAAGAAAATGGCGCTGCAAAATCGCCGTGTGACCGAGAGAGAAATAGCTGATGAGCTCAACATATCAAATAGATCCGCTCATAGCATTATACACGATATTTTGGGCATGAGACGTGTGTCCGCGCGTCTTGTTCCAAAATTGTTGAATTGTATTCAAAAAGAGCAACGCAAAGCTGTCGCTAAGGAAATGCTCACGATGAGTGATACGGACATCCAGAACAACGACACGACATTGGCCCAGCCCCCCCACACCACAAAACACCCACAAACGCCCCAAAACCAAACCAACACCAAAAACCCCCAAACAAGCCCAAAAAAAAAAATAATCCCCATCATTTTTTCCATACCCCAAGGTGGACCTGGACCCCCCCAGGGACCCCCACACAAAAATTTTTTGGGTATAACGAGTTGTGAAAACCCCCAAAAAAAAAAAATTGTGGGACAACAAGACATCTTTTTTGCACCACGATAATGCACCAGCCAAACATCACGTTTAGTTCGCGATTATTTGACCAAAAACAACGTTAACATCGTTCCTCAAGCGCCGTATTCGCCTGATATCCCAAGTTACAATTTCAGTTCTATTCCAGCCGTATAGCACTCCTCCCGGCTTTGTTGATGACACTACATTCAAAACTGTTTTGTCCACCAACACCTCCTCTATGCATCTTTAAAGCCGAAATGTGTACAAAGTGGCCCACTCTATAGACGGTTGTGAAAACAAATTAATAAAACCTTTCTAAGGCCATAAAGATTTTGAAAATGTTCTAGTGAAAGATGTTATGACCACTTGAGAACCATCATAAAACCTATTGGCCGCCATCAAAACCAGCATAGGGCTGAATGGCCACAGCTGTCAAACTTCACGGCGATATCATGCTTGGTTTTTGTTGTTTTGCTTTATTGCTCTTCTGATTCATTCAACAGTAAATAATGGCTAAGATAAAAGTTCTACTGTTGCGGGAAATTATAATTGATAGCAAAATATATAAAACAAATTGAGTTTTTTTTATAGCGTATCATGCTCCAAATCGTATGCGCATTTAATTTTATGGTGAATATTGGCACGATAAGAGCTGAAAATTAATGCGCCTTGGAAATTATGCGAGTTTACAACAACAAAAACTAAATTGAAAGAAATATATTCCGTAAATTAATCATGAAACTCCTGAAAATTGATGGAATTCAATAAGGTTATCTAAACGAATACCGAAGTTTGTCTTAGATCCACAGTTCAATTGTATTACATTGAAAATTTGTTGTATTTATTTTTCCACATTTCAATTATTTCATATATTTCAAAATGGCGATTGCAAGAAATCACAGTTTTGCCAAAAAGCTAATTTATCTTAGCAATGGCTACTATAAAACTATCTGGTCGCTTGGTAGCTTTCCTCAATGCCAGTTAGCCTTTTAATGCATTTACTGGAGGCAAAATGGTTTTAAAATGCTTTTTCAACTGACCATAATAAGATAATATGAATGAGTCCTAAAACGGCATTTCAAAACAGCATTTTATTAGTTAATAAAGTCAAAATAAAACCTTTGATAGGAGTAAAAGGAATTTTAGAAGTCAAGGTTTTAAGATCGTTGTAAAGAAGCTGTGTAGGTTCTTATAATCCTCACTAAAAGTTGAAACCTATTGGCATCTCTAGCTGCCATAATAAAGCCGAATTGATTTCTAGTGGCTTTCATAAAACTTTAATAAAACTTAATAAAGCTGGATGGTTTTGGCAATGTTACTTGGGATGGCACCATGTGACTTTTTCCTCTTCCCCAAAATCAAATTGCCGCTTCGTGGTAAACATTTTCAGACGACTGAAGTCATAAAAGAGAATTCGAAGAGGGCGCTTAAGGCGATACCAAAAGAGGCGTAAGAAAAGTGCTATAAGGAATGGAAAAAAAGTTGCCATATGTGTATCGCCTCCGATGGTGATTATTTTGAAGGAGACAAAATAACTATTGAAGAATAATTAACCGTTTGTGTTTTATTTAACTAGTCTCGTTCATATTTGAGCAGAACGTATCTTATATCTTCCAAGTAGCTTAGATAAATCTCTCACAGAGCCAAGGCTTATTGATAGGCAACTCAATCGTTGCGGGTGCGCCGGTTTAGTATTCATTGACATCCTTTCGAGATCGTATAGCGAAATCCACATATCTTTTTACTTAATTTTTGTACTGAACTGATGACTGACTCGCAAGAAGCATACGCCAGCATTTTTATCCAGTTTCGCGTTACAAATAAAGCAATCAATACAAGAAGAATTGAAACAAATCACCAAATACATGCTGGTTTACCGACACCAGTCGGCCGACTACATGCTGTCTGGCGAAGCAAAATCCAGCAAGATAACTTTTTGTTTCCGCCCACTACTAGCCGAGTGGCAACGATACCGGCGAGCCACATGTAGAAACAACGATCCAACCGGCATTTTTACTAGAACTAGTAGTGGAACCGGCCGGATTAAAACCGATTTGATGAGAGTTTTCTAACGACGATTGAAACGATTGTGCTATGCATTTCGTTAAACAATGAAGTGTATACGTTCAAATTAATAAAAAAAAACTCAGTTAATACTTATACGGCCCTTGAGTGCTTCTCAAAAGTAACAGAGTTTATGATGATGATGGAGATTCCACCACATACCTCTATAGATAATCAATGAGTGAATAGCATAAGCCTAGTACTGGTAACATAAAAATAGCATAAGCCTAGCACTGATAACAATTCTAAGATTCTGCTCGGTATACTCACTCATTCTATGAGTTTAATTCGATATTGAGGAAAATTGCTGTTTCACCGAATCCTTAAGCCAGTCTGAATGACTTCGATATTTTATGTTGTATTTGCCTCAGTTACTGCGTTACTATCATTGAACATGCAAGAGTGTGAAATGTTTCCCAATCAAACGTAACACGTCGGCGACTTCGTATATTAAATGCTTACCAAATATATATTTTTGCTTGATTAAACCAGCTGATAGTTATTATATTGATTCTTAAGAGTTTACTTAGTCAATGTTCATTTCAGAGCATCGTAGTACCATTGGAAGTTCAATCTATCGCCTCAAACGGCAGCCTCAACTATGATTCTTTGTAGCCTGACAATATTATGTCGGAAATTGGCGAGACAAGTCTATCACTATTTAGACGGGATTTGGAATCCCCTGGACCAAACACCAACAGCCACATTCATGAAGAAAGTTACATAAATCCGTTCACGCCAAAGGGAAGTCGTTAAGGAAATGAACTGGCTTGTAATATAATCATCACTGTGTAGCAAGACAACGTGTAGTACATGGGTTAAAACCTACACGGCCCTATGTAATCTCAATCGATGTGCCGTGTAATGTTTCACCCCAAAGTCACCATCTCTGTCAACAAGAACAGCCTCCTCCCGGCTTGCTTGTTCATGGCAAGCATACCCCATCAACAGCATAAGCGAATGATAAATGTCGTCATATAATTGCATCGCGATTTTTATTATTTCTTTTCTACGGCTCCAGTATGCATATGCGCGCCGAATGTACCACCTGAGCGAAGAACCAACCCTGCATCGACCAACAAGCTGCAGCATCTGCAGCCGTGAGTAACAACAATTCACATGCAAACATATAATTTTCGCCTAACATCATTCAGGCTACCGGAGGGACCAAAGCACCACCACAACGATGTAACGTGCGAGACACTCGCTCGCGGTGACGGTGACTCTGTAGCAAGCAGAGCCGGCCAGAAGGCAAGTGCACGGTGATGGGCTTTTGGTCAGATGGTTACCGCGCGGAATTTCTTGGGTGCATATGATCGGTTGCTCGGAATCCCCCTGAAAGGCAATTGCTTGTTATACAACAACTACTATGAGTAAACTATGACCAGAAGTGATTTGCACCCCGGGTAGCTGGGTGGATCCCATCCTAAATGTGGACCGCATGAATATAATGATAATGTCCAGGGTTATTTTTTGGAACAAATTTTCACTATTATTAATACATGCGTAATACAAACCAGCAGCATGTCAACAAGGGTTTTTTTGATCTCCGTGTAGAGCTCCTTACAACGGGTCTTGGCAAGAGTCTGCCGCCGTTCATCGCGGTTCGAGAAGTTTTGAACCTTGTTTGCATGTAATCCAGCTCTTGCCTTGACCTTCTGAACGTAACTTTGCGAAACGCAGAGCTTCTTGACCTGCAATATAAATAAGTGGAAATGTTGGGATTTCGAGTGAAATTACACTTAACCTTCCCCTCCGTCTTCCTACATGCTGCTCCCGGTTTCCTTCCTGCTCTGCGCTTGTTGTGATCCAAGGTCAATCGGTCGTTGAACCTTTTTAGTACTCTTGAGACGGTTGAAATACAGATTTGCAGCATTTTTCCTAAAGCACGCTGGGACAGCACTGGATTCCCATGTGCAACTTCAGCTGACTTCGATGAATAACGGAGTAGCGCAAACCACGGGTGGTCAGATGCTCTTGCTCATGTTGAACTTTGCTTCATTTCGAAATTAATTCGCACTTCACAGCTATATTTTACAACGCCTTTATTTAGTCACAAAATAGAAAAAAATAATTGAACAAATATCTAACAAAATCTGCCCTATGCCCCCTTCCCCAACCTTTGTAAGAGATCTTGAAAAAATCTAATTCGCCCTTATAGTTAAACAACCCTTTTCATTAGGGAAATTTATTTAAGTTATTTTTCTCCACAATGGAACTTCAAACACCCAACACTGTGTATCAACATGATGGCGCTCTGACAAAGGTGCAAAGAAAATGCAAATAGGTAGGTATCTAATAAAAGGAACATCATACAGTTTCCTACATCCACTGTCTAAAAAATCCACTTCGCTGGAAAAGGAACTCCCAGTTTGGTCGTCGGTCGCCGATGATAGCTGCCAGGACGAATTGCATTCGCGATGCACTTTTGTTACTTTTAGTTGTTTTCACGCTTATCAGATTCACGAAACGATCGAGACTCTTTCTTCGAACGGCTTAGGTAGATTGCATAAGGTTGGTTCACTTCAATCGCGACGACAGAAGAGTTCAAAGTTGGAATGTACAAGGTGGCCGAATTAAAAATAATTGATGTTGTTTTTTACTATTTTTGATGGTCACCCTCGAACAATATCTGAAAGATAGGATTGAAATTATGTTCTGCTTGTTAGTATCCGTGAAGATACTAGGTGTGATATTGTACCATACAAGATCTATATTCACACTTCTGGTCATCGTCATATATCTTAAGTTTATCTATAGTGGTGTTTGTTTCTTCGAACCCTGCGCATTACTGTAACCTTTGGTTATTCAGTGAGGTGCTTTGATGGAAGAACGAAATAGAATTAGAGGTTTTAAAATCGGTTACCGAGAATAGTGCCGAAGCCAACATTTCCGCCATATGGGGATAGATCTACAAGACATTAATTGGGCCAGTAGTCCTCTACGGCCACGAAACACGGACAGTGCTGGTGGAGGACCAACGCGCCCCTAGTGTCTTTGAACGGAAGGTGGCGTGCGATGTACGGTGAAGTGCAGATGGAAGGCGGAACGGGGAGGAGGCGAATGAACCACGAATTACATATGTTGTTGGGAGAAGCTCCTATCGTTCACACCGCTAATATAGGTCAACAACGGTGAGCTGGGCATGTCGTAAGAATGTCGGACGATAGCCCAGTTAAAATGATTCTCGATAACGGCTCAAACAAACAACGCGCAATGTGAATCGATCAGGTAGATGGCGACCTGAGGACCTTGCGCAAACTGAGAGACTGACGAAGTGCAGCGAGTGCAGCCATGGATCAAAGAGAATGGAGCCAACTTCTGTATACATCAGAGGCCACCCGGCCT
The DNA here is from genome assembly GCA_024533555.2 of Aedes koreicus. Classification (NCBI taxonomy): domain Eukaryota; kingdom Metazoa; phylum Arthropoda; class Insecta; order Diptera; family Culicidae; genus Aedes; species Aedes koreicus. Next base: position 22,992 of record JAHHFK020002455.1, on the reverse strand, counting down.
TGGTAAGGTAATGTAAGGTTAGGGGAAAATAGGAATTTTTAATTTCACTTGAAAAAATACGCTATTTAAAAAACACTTATACGAGCGTATAAGTTAAACGATTGTAATTAGAAAACAAGAAAAATTCAAATTAACACTTCAAAGTGATAAAACTTTTAAAAAAAGACAAAAAACTAAAACACTTTTTCAAACTATCACTAGTAAACGCGTGCATATTCCTTCAAAATCCACTAGAAAAAGCTTATCTTTTGACAGATACGCGTATTTCGTCTGCAACTTACAGTAGATAAAGTATAGAGACGAGTTAAATTTTCCCTTGCAAGCATAAAAAATGCAGATATCAGACAGCTAACATTACGGCAGCTATGCGTATGCTATTATTCAACAGCTATGCATTCAAGCTGTCAATGTTCAGCAAGAAGAATCGTAAATGCAAGTATGATGCAGAATGAGTGCACATTTTAATGCTTATTGGTAAACTGGGGACATTGAAGTTTGTATTGGGCAAATATTAAAACCGTTCCCATACGTTCCATATAGGTTAGAGGATAAAGACGCGGTATAAAAACACGTCGACTACGAAGCAGAGAGTTCGAATCCCATCCTGCCTGCAAGAATTACATCAGCTCCTATCAACACGGCTTTTATCCCGGCCGCTCTGTTGAAACGAATCTTGTCATCATTACGTCGTTTTGCATGGAGAACGTATGTAAAAAACTCCAAGTCGATGCTGTTTATACCGATCTCAAATCTGCCTTCGATAAAGTTAACCATGACTTACTGCTTGCAAAACTGTAGAAAATTGGTTGTTCCATTGCTTTCTACACCTGGCTTTGATCTTACCTTGTGCAACATCAAGTATCTGTCAGTATTGGAAACAATTCATCGGACTATTTTTCGAACCATTCCGGAGTTCCCCAAGGAAGCTCCCTGGGACCAATGCTGTTCTCGCTTTTTATAAACGATGTTTCCCTCAAGTTGCTAAATGGAGGTTTTCTGTTGTTGTTTGCAGAAGACCTTAAAATTTATCTAGTTGTTCGAAGCCTAGCAGTCTGATATGAACTACAGAAACATCTTGAAATATTCAGTAATTGGTGCGTGCGAAATATGATGGTTCTGAGCATCTCAAAATGTTGCGTAATAACTTTGGTCGAACGAATAATGCTATCCAGTTTGATTATACTTTTGCTGGATCTCCACTTCAACGGGTTGATCATGCTAAAGACCTCGGAGTTGTATTGGACGAAAATCTAACCTTTACTCGCCACTTCTCAGGTACCATTGATAAAGCCAATCGCCAGCTGGGGTTCATGTTCAAAATCTCCAATGAGTTTCGTAATCCGCTGTTTCAAAGCTCTTTACTGCTCGCTGGTACGCTCTATTCTTGAGTTTGCATCTGCTGTATGGAACCCCTACCAGGCTGTATGGAGTGCGCGGTTTGAAGCTGTCCAACGCAGAATCGTAAGATATGCTTTGCGCCACCTTCCATGGAGTGACCCGTTAAACTTGCCTACTTACGCCGATCGCTGTCGCCAAATAGGGCTAGATACTGTAGCCAAACGAAGGAATGTCGCGCAATCTGTATTTGTTGCCAAGCTTCTTTTATCTGAATACGAAGTTTCTGAGTTGCTGTCTAGAATCAGTCTATATGCTCCTGCCCGAACCCTTCGACCGAGAGCGTTGCTTCACAAGGAATTACAAGCAACTAATCATGCTGCAAATAGTTCCATTGTCGCAATGATCCGTCGGTTCAACGTAGTATCCGACGAATTTGATTTCAACATGTCCGCCTCAAGATTTCATCACCGCTTGCTGAAGCGTTTTTAACGTTGACTTTTGTTAGATTTAAGTAAATCATGTAGTAAAAACTTCCATTTTACCCGACTATGCCTATCTTTAAAACTACCATGAAATTTCAGTCAAATTTACTACGTTTATGGTAAAACCCTCAACATTTATGGTATATTTGACAGACCTCATATTTATATCAACCGCACTATGGTCGATCTAATCGCAGGCATGGTAAAATCAAACGCATTTATAGTCAGGCGCTTAATTTAACCCTCGAAATGGTAGTTTCTACTGCGGTTTTTTTTTTGTGTGTAGTTAAATATCACTTCCAGCTCAAATACTTTATGAGTTATACTAAAAATGTAATCGATCGTTGCATATTAGGCTGAGTCAAGGGACACATACTCTAGTAGATTTGATTGTACCTCAATGAGTGTGATGATGTTTTGTTTGTTATTTCTGTGTTAGGGTGATTAAAAAAATGGCCTTTTATTTTAAAACATCTTTTTTTTTCAAAAATGTAACTTTTATTTGTTAATTTGTTTATTGTTGTTTCTACATCAGCAGACTGAGTTTAGCCCTAATAACTAATACTCACAAAGAACGAATAGTCAAATAAAGTTGCTGATTCTTAAAAATATAGTGTTGAATCTCCGGCGCAGTGCCTCGCGAGTCAAGTGAAAGTAAAATGAAGACGCAACACGGTTGAAGACTTTTTGTAATCCACTCATAGCTTCAAACATGCTGAATTTTGTACGGTGGCGAAGCAGCCTCAGCATTCTTTTGTTACGAAGTGCTCTGGATCAAACTTTGATGTCGATTTGATATAGAATAGTTGGACAATCGATTTTTCCCGGTAGAATGTCAGACCAAACAGTCGCTTGTCATATATCTACTAATCCACAAGGGCTCAAGGTGGATTAGCTGGCACCGATTCTCATAGCTTGGAAGACGATAAGGATAAGGAAAATCTTCGCAGATCGAACCGAACATAAACGGGCCAAGGTGGCGTCCTTGCGGTATACCAGATAAGGCGAAGCATCTAGAAGACTGGCAGTCACCGATTGCAACTGTTAGTATTTAAACGGTCAAAAAGGTAAGATGAGAACCATTGTAAGAAGCTGCCGCTAATTCCAAGCCTGTCCAATTTGGCAATCGCTATTGGATGGTCTAACTTATCTGTTGGCGAACCCACCTTTGAAAAGTGAGCCCTTTACGATTACGCAGTCAAGCACAAACGGCAGCTGTCGTGTTGTGCGATCCGTCAGAACTGTGGCAGCTGAGGAGAAATGTCAGGAAAACGAAAATCAACAACATGAATGGAAAGTAAGAAGAACTAGAAACGGATTGAGATGGATTATAGATAGCTATTGAAGTAAGATGTTTAATCGTGATTTTTTACAAAGAGGAAATTGGATTGAGCAGTTTGAGAAGGAAGGAAGGAAGGAAGTGTGTGAAGGAAGATTGTATTGCGGAGGTGAGGAAATAATATTAGAAATTGAATGTGAAATGTATACTACAAGCAGCCTTTTAGATAGACCCAACGTGGGAAATCAATAATATTATTTGCAAATTCTTGAGGCACACGAAGAACACCAGAATGTAAGTTTTTTTGTCATTAAGTTCAAACTTATAGAAAATACATTTTCAGCTTCGAAACTATACAAAGGCGCTGTTAATAAAGAGGTGTTTCCTTTCCGTCCCGCTTGGAAAGCTTCTTCCCAAACATTATCGAAGGCGGCTGATAGAACAGTGTAGATGACAACCGTTTGGATATGATCCGTCATACTTTCCGTGATGTATGAGGTGACACACAGTAGATTAATAGTAGTCGACCGACCTGCCATGAACCCATGCTTAACTTCACTCAGGTAATGTTTGAAGTGAGAAACCAGTGGTACCATAACTACCAATTCGAACAGCTTAAAGATGGCGCATAACGAGTAATAAGTTCATATCAGCAAACACAGTGGCAAACTTAACGAAAAACAAATCACAAATCTTCTGAGTGGAAAAAGCTAACTCGCCATTCAGTTCTATGGTGAATGCAAGGCCAGACTCTTTTCGTTGCTCGTTGACGTATTTCCAGGAAGTTTTTAAGTACGATCGAAGTTTTTGCTGAACCCCTCGTTGGTAATGTCGATAGCATTGGCGACTAGTTTGTTGGTACTCGTGATTGAGTGTCACATAATGGTCCTTGAGCAGTAGGGTGCGGTACTTGGAGAACTTTCTTAGCGCGGCTCTTTTGAATTACTTTAATCTGCAAAGCTCCGTTGTCTTCCAGAGAGGATGGTGACCGTGTTGATAAAGTTTCTTCAGGACGTGATAGCGTAAGCCAGTGTGTGAGAAAAATGATCTGAAAAAAAACTTTTTTTTCTGATGGATCGGAGAGCCAATACAAAACTAAGACGACAGCTTTTAATTTATGTCTAATGTAACAAGATTTCAGTCCCAATCCGGAGTATAATTGTTTCACAACATATTAAGGAAAAACTCCATTCAGCGCATTGGGAGGAGTATTAAAACGCAATGCCGGGAAAGCAAGCTTGCAAGGCTAGCTCATAACTGTGGCAATTAAAGTATATTTATGGGCTAATTCTAAGAAAGATTCAAAAATACACTACGAGTTTTATTCAGAGCACGATTACATGACAATGGAAAAGCATTTGTATCCCGCTATACTTGCGTGAAACAAATTTAGGGAACCCAATCATATCATTAAACCTTATTTAGGGAACCCAATCATATCATTAAACCTTATCGGTTAAACCTTATTGCTAAACAATTTTCGTTCTCAGAAGAGGAAACATGTAACTGTAAAATTATCTTAAGCAATAATGTTGGTTGAACTATATATTCTAGACCTAGACCTAGACCTATTACTATATAAGTATTCGAAACTTGGACTTTTGATTATTTTCTAGAGGTTTTAATTATGTTATTCTCAGATCCGAAGTGATGTACGAAAAACCATTCTTGGCATTTGTAGCATTGAGAAAACTACTGCGGATAGAAATATTAAAATATCTTAGTCTACAGAGATCAAAGAAAGCATCTCACTGCTGTTATGTCATGAGCGAACGATGCTGTTTTTCCTTTCTATCATTTCATTTTTTCACTTTGCTTGTAACTTCAATTTTAGCAACCAACTGATCCGGAATTACTGGTGAAATTTCAAATTTAATGATCCACTCGTTGACACTTTCCCTAAATCCGAATTTTCTTCTAGAATTTAACGGAATTGCAATTTTTTCTATGTTGTTCCTTGAGGCTCTATCAAAAGAAGGGATCATTTGAAATAAAGTTCACAACTTAGTAGAGCTCAATCAAGTGAAACAACCATCTTACTCAAACATGGCCATGAAATACTCTTATACGACTTTAAGGCGAAGATACAAGTTAGCCTTAGCGTGAAACTACTAGAGCACAATTTTTATCTCCCACATAACATATTTAACATCATGAAATTGCTACTCTCAGTTCGTTGTAACTTACCAACCTTGGAATAGCAATTTACTGTATATTATGTGGGAGATGAGATTTGTGCTCCCAAAGTTTCTCGTGAAGTCTATCTTGTATCTTCACCTTAAGTTAGTTAGGTGTATTAACCTTTCGACTGCACATGGCCAATAAACTTTATGACTCATATCACCTTGCACTGGCACATTGAACCGGATTTCATTATGACAGTCTTAGGACTTCCAACTTCACTAATTGATACTAAATGGGCAAACATTGTATCCATTCAAATTGGGTAAAACAGTATAAAATTTGATTAATTGGATTAAGCCCATGTGAATTGAACTTTTCTTTTCAACTAGGTTCGAAACAAATAACCTTCATCTTAGTACGTCAATTTTGTTTATTAAAATCATTTCTAGCAATTCCGAAGCTTATAGCATAACAGAGCAGCTTCTTACCATAGCAACGCTCCCCTTTCGAAGGATCACAGAGCAGTTTATCTTGGTCTTTCTCTCGCACTCTGCATCAGTCTTAAAATATAAACTTGCATCCCCCAGCCCCCCACAAAACAGCATGGAATGTCGATCAAACTTTTTTCACCTCTTATCCGATTCGAACTATGAAGTAAAAGAAGTCTTCCTCGATAGTTTATGAAGCATGAATGTGTGAACGTACAGGATTTTAATTAAAGAGAACGCTCCTCAGTATAAAATTAATATATTAGGGTTTGATTGCTACTGACGGCTGCACCGGCACTGATGACTTCGACACGGTCGCGTCGGTGGAGGCCAAGTCAGACAGCTGGACTCAATGAAACGGCTTAACCAGGAAGTGTGTGAGTGCTTCTGATCTGAACAACATTCACCCGCATCATGCCGTGGTCACGATTCGGTCAATCAATGTGATGGCGACGCCCAGACGCGCCGCGCGCATATTACCGATAAAGTCCCTATTTTTATCAATGTGGAATTTTTATGCTAAGCAAAATAGCATTTTATTGGCTCGAATGTGTTCGTAAATAGTTATGGAACTTTATAGAGTTCGAACAAGCGTTCAATCCTGTCAGAGTGCGCAGAGATCGGTGATCTGGTTCGGGAAACAACCTGGTTGATACCTATAAGTAATAAAGGAGCCGTCGATCATATGGAGAGGGAGTGCCCATTAATTGTGGTACTAATGAGTTGCAATGAATCAACCATGGGGATACCACGATAGAATAAAGTTTTTATGCATGAAAGGGTGTATGTATTCGCTAATGGGTGGTAGCAGTTCAGGCTAACTATTGAGTGAATTCCAAAAATACTGTTGGGTTAAATTCACTGAACAAATATAGACTGTCCCAGAAAATAAGAGCACTCTTTTCTAACGCTGCAATTTGAACATACATTTCATTCGGGTAGTCTATCGGCTCTATCTCATTGTTTACACCCAAACGTCAAACCGAGCACAACTCACTGCGAAGTTTCACGCGCATTTCGACAGATGGGAATGATTTCCGTTGACAAACGCCGTGCCATCGAGCACAAATGGAGCACTATTCCAAGATTATCATTAAAAAGTTGGCGAAACTTGAAAACGTAGGTGTGAAAGCGGTGCGTATTGCGATCCGGAAGTTAGGAGAGGAGTATTTTCGTGCGGACCTACCACAAAGTGGACCAAAAAAAGAGCGTCGAACCCCAAACTGGGCAACAAAACCGGACGAGCTTTTTCTAAGGCAAAAGGAACCTCAATAACGTTTGCATTTTAAAAAAATGGACAAAAAATTGCCGATTTTTCATGAGTTTACCTTCACCCGCACTGACGAAACTACCCATGCAGCATCAATCATAGTAGCCCATGAGTCAGAAAACAAAATTTGACAGCTCTATCAGTCGAACTCTAACCGTGATGGCAAAAAACAGTGAAGCAACTTCGTTCAGAAGTGTGCGCGTTCAAAGAACGGCACCCCGCCGCGTCGAAGACGGACATCGTGCGGCACTTTGTGGACCCCGGATACGCCCGTTCCGACGTCTACAACATCTTGCCACTATTAGACAACAATCAGAGCATCGAAAGAAAGTCCGGTTCCGGATTTACGACGACCCTGAGCGATAAGAAGCTCAGAAGGATGCTGAAGAGGAAGACCGAGGGAAAAGTGGCTACATCGCTGCGTGCGCTTGGCCGGGAGGGAAAAAAAAAAAAAAAAAAAATGAAAAAGTACTTGGCGAACATGAACATACGTGTCAGGAAGCGGAAGTCGCGTCCACTGGTTTCGGAGCTGCAGGCAATGACGCAGCGGCAGCGACTGAATAAGATGGTCAACTCGATTTTCCCGGCAAATCGCGACGTGGCGGTGGTGATAGACGACGAAACCTATCTCACCCCGGATGGCATCGACTGGCAGGGCACTTTCGTATTTTACTTCCCCTACGAAGGAAGTGCGAGCTCCGAGGTGAAGTTCATTTCACACACCAAGTTCCCCAAGAAGGTGCTGCTGTGGCTGACAATCAGCGAGAAGGGGATGTCAAAGCCACGCTTCTTTCGCTTCGGACTGGCCGTGACCGGGGAAATTATAGTACGAAATGCCTGCCGGAAGTTGCGTCGTTCATCAAGAAATACCATAAGGGCGAAAACGCGGTGTTCTGGCCGGATGCTTTCATTACACAAAAGAATTTCAACGTAGATAGAAATTGTGTTTTTTGGACTTCAAAATTGATTTTTTTAACTTTACTAAATTTGAGAAAAAATGTTCTACACGCT
>JAHHFK020002455.1:0-12500 GCA_024533555.2 Aedes koreicus | reverse complement strand
ATAATTTTTCTCTGGGGCGTTGGCTAGTCAACTGCTGCGCTCTGGTGTCACTGTTACAAGGGTTTAGCTTGATAAACGCTGGACCTTACAATGCGTCACATTTTAATGTCCATTAAATGAGTGTCGATTACGAGTACTACTGACGTCGATTAACAACGAATAAATTGTAAAGATGTTTGGGTTCTCTTGCCCACGCTATGTTCAGGTATAAGTCCAAATATGTTCCGTTGCTTAGAAACATCCTATATATATTTGAACAAGATTTGAACAAGGTCACCATTGATATTGTTTTCGAATAATCTTGTGATTTCAATGAACATCGATAGCGCTAAAATTTGTTTGTTCATTAAAATTTGTAGAGCACCACCACAATCTGTTTGAGTGGTTTAAGCGGTGGTATATCCTTTTCAGCTGTCGAGTCGCATCTGTAATCACAACATAATGAAACATTTCTAAAAGATTGATATCAACCCAACTGACGCTGTGATAAATGTTTTCAATTATGCATAAGCGCAAATACGCTATGTTGAAAAATGCTGGCACGTAAGATGAAATGCACATTTTTATGCCGATTATCGCTAAGTTTCGCAATCCATATGCAGCAGAGTAATGACATCGTGGCTCTCTGGACTGATCGATCATGGGAGCAAAAGGAGGTAACGGCGCTCACAAACTGCAACAACGCCTTGAACTGCCGTTTTCATGCAAGATGTAACCTCAGGAGATGCATATGAGATAGTACGTTCTCAAGCCCTCATCATGGGGGCACTTTTATGATGTGATTATTGTCCGCGAGGTAGTCGTGTAATTTGCAAGTTGCCTCCCCCCGGCGGCACCACGATGGAACGAGCGTTTGGAATAATCATAGGCGTTATAGAGATGGAAACTACTTTCTACATACTGATGGACCCCTTTGGCCAAGTTAGAAGAATGCTTGTGGTCATCGCCAAGATAACCAACATGCTTCTATTAACGATGAAATATAATATCTAATCCTGTTAAACGAATAATAATCTGTCGGCTAATGAAAATCAGTAAGCTAAACCGGTAAGCGCTGCGGCAGGGGTCAGTGGTGCGTTGTTTGTTTTCAGACTAAATGATGTCTTATTACATGTTGGATGTCGTGTTGCTTTCAACTGTAGTATGTACTTATTGTATGTAGTATGTTCATTATTGAGTATTGAAATGTCAAGTGATAGAATGTGTACAATTCGTTAGAGATGCATTGTGGTTTATGTGTTTCACGAAATGTGTTTTTAGGTAACAGCAATAATCTTGACATAAACTAGATTAACACAAACGAAATATGAAAAAAAAAACTCAATTAAACATCCAAAATTTCCAGTGAATAAATAGGATTTCTAGAAGAAGAAAAATTGACAATTCTCACATAAAAATCAAAATAACTAACCAATTTGAAACTATTCATAATAACATGGTTTTCAAGCTATGGTACAATCCAAATATTTAATTTAGACATTTAACAACTACCATTAAAAGCTCAAAGCAGTGCATTGATTATGTTTTCGTTCTCTTATTTCCTTAATTAGGATGAGATAATTCAGAAGATAAAATGGAGGAAACTTCGAAATCGAAGTCGATAAGTTCGATAGTTTTTAAATCAAATTTTATCAACAGTTTCGGAGAGGATAAAATTTAAGTTAATCTATTGCCATGCCTCAAAATAATGTCAGAAGATCTAAGATAGAATTCAGTACAAAAAAAAAATGAATGACCTGATGAAAATTTGGAAAATCATTTCTATTTTTGTCTTAAGAGTATTCAGATCGTAAATTTATATTTTAGATTTATATTTTCAGCTGATTATTTTGAGGGAATTTAAAGAAATACTGAAAGCTCAATTACACATCTAGCACACTCATAATGTAACTTTTCAGATGCAGATGGATTCCAAATTTAGATATGAATTATCGTCGGGATTTGAGTTTTAAAAAAAACTAAACTCTACTCTTTGCTGTCGAAACTTGAAATGATGTGTTTCTTTAAATTATATAATATATATATGGAATGTTTAACTGTACTCTTCTGTTGTTATCAATCAGCCGATTCTAACACTAACTATCAAGCCTAGCCCTAACTATTTTTTTTTTTTTTTTTTTTGAGCGCACCGTGAAATTTTTCACGTGTAGCATCTTCAGTTATGTTCCCTTTTTTTCAGCCCGGGGGGGGCCATTTTTCCACCCGGCTTTTCGTGTTTCGACTTTCAGCAGTTTCACGAGTGCGTTTGATTTTAAATATAATAAAATGTCCGCCTTAAATGTCGAGAAAATTTCCATCGCGAGTGTACATATTGATACCACAAATAATGGTAATCGAACCAGCGATGTGTGGAAAAAATTTGGTACACTAAAATATGTCAAAAATGGTTTTGCAAAACATGTCTAATCGAAGCAAAACAAAAGCTGGTCTTAATTTGCAGGAAGACAGGGATCGAGATATTGCGAACGATCCTGCAATCGATAGGTCGTTAACATTCGGCAAGTAAGTTTTATTAATAATGAAATTGATGAATTTTTCTTAAAATTTCTTAGGTAAACAAGCTAACGTCAGGTTGCATGCCTATGTATACTTTTTTCTTATTCAAAACTCCGATTGTCCTGAAATTAAAAATAATTGCGGTAGCCTACCCCCTCGGGAATCTTTTCCAAGGATTTTGTTTTCATGTAATTTTAAAGGGGTGAGATTGACGGAATTTCGACACGGAAAATAAAAAATCCGGCAACATTTAACATGCACTGAAATAAACTAAAATTTTAGTGAATACTGGCGAATAAAACACAACTATCTATCTATGCTTAAGTAATGTATTAAATATGGTAGGGCAAAGGTTACCTTCAAACTTTCATATTTCAACGAATCGGAAAAATTTACTGAATGTTATTTCATAATAAATTTTGTCAAAAATAAAAAGAAATGTAATGTGCCATCCAAACTACGAGCTATATCACTTGATATAAAGTAGCTTGATATCAATGTTCGTACATCTAGTTTTCACTGGAAATAATGCATCTTTTAATTTAGCTCGTAGTCTGAACGGGGTCTAAAACAAATAAAGTTTATTTCCACAACTTGATAGCATTTTATCAGACGTGAGAAAGTTCAAAAACCATCTATAACGATCCGTGTCAATTAACAGTGATTGGATATACCAGATTTCTGCATTGAATAGTCAAGACTGTATAAATAAGGGGTGTTTATAAAATTTAATATACATCGACACTAATAACACCAAAATACCTTATTAGCAAAACATTTGCCGAATAAAACTATCGTCGGGAAAACAATGTTTTTATTTGTACGTGACAAATCTCGAATCAAATAACTTGGCTAACCACTGAATTAACCGGTAAATCAGTGCACAGTGGATTCTTTTTTGTACGTGATTGTAGTCATGTTGTAAAAATATTGATAGTTCGGTCTTTTTTCACTGCTCTTAATTTGAATTTTTTTTATTACTGATTTAATTGTTGATCTCTAAGAACCTAAATATATGAATTATGAAGCAATTGGGATTTTTTTTAATATTTAGTTTATAAGGTTTTAATTCTTTTAGATGATTAAATCTCTGAATCTCAAGATGTATAGATATTTGTTTTTATTTTTTTTTCTGATTTTAAGATAGAGGAAATTACGGCTTTGGCGGTTTTTTTTCTAATTTCAAATTTTCAAATTTGATTTTACCAGAAGATTCACAGTGTAAATAGAAGAATGTTATGGCCAAGTTTCAATTTTTTTCTTTTAGTCTTAGAATTTTGTATTTTCAGATTTCTAAACTTTTATATTTTTTATTTTTTAAATTCCAGATATGAAGATATTTTGATTTTTAAATTTTTAGATTTAATAATTTGTTTGGATCTTCAGATTCTTGAATTTTTAGATTGTTAGATTTTTAAAAATTTAGACTTTTAGATTTTTGGATTACATATTAAATTTTGATATTTTTTAGATTAGATTTTTTGATTATTCAATTTTTAGATATTTAGAATTATTGAATGATTGCAATTTTATTGCAATTGAAAGATGTTGCGTTAGCTCCATCCATTGCGCATTTTATATTACAAGAGTGTTTCATTCTACGGTACAGTAAAAATCAGGGTACAAAATCAATAAAATGTCTAATCAGAACTTTATAATCTACTTTTCTGTTGTAATATGTCTTCAGTGAAATATTATTAATTGAATATATCATCATTCATTAATTTATTATTAATAAATTCCCCATGAAATCGTATTCGATTTCTGCCAGCGCTGAAAACTTGACTCGTCATCTTCGTGAAGATATAAACTAAACTACAATGACAACGACACGACAATGCAGAGCGTTTCTTGGCAATTGAGCTCTGAACGCTGAAAAAATAGTATTGGTTAAGTTTAGAAATAAAGACGTAAGCCGTATTCCCCGTCGACTTGTTGTGAACAATTAATTTTAAATTCCTATATATTTATACCCACACACACAAACACACCCCCAAATCCCCCCCCCCACCATAAAAAAAAAAAAAAAAACCCGGCCCCCCACCCAAAAAAAAAAAATTGGAGTGACCCCAAACTCTCCACAAACCCCGAAAAACAAAAAAAAGGGATAAGCATAAGGAAATTTTGAGGGCGACCGCAGCTGGTCTCCTCACAGTAGGTTTGGATCCGTTCTCTGCCTTCTCGTTTGTTCTCCGTTGCACCACCCATCTCAGAAGGAGTCCAACTGCAAAGCACTCGTCGAGGATATCAAGTCACTTTCAGCATCTGTGACACCATGACTTCTGATGTTGATCGGCAATGTGATGTTGTAGATGATCTCGCGAAAGAGGTGGTTAAGGCTCACCAGTTGAAAGCAAAAGTTGATAGCTCGCGTTCACTTATCGAAGCAATGCAAAGATCGATGCCAATAGAGGAATCGGAATTCAGTAAGAAACTAGCTTCTTCAGTCGCGCTATAATAAATATTAAACCAAGCTATTTAGCACCTGCATTCGGAGGAAATGCCAATGCAGCACCAGAGCGTCTGTTCTCCAGGTTAGGAGCGGCTCAAAACAGCGTCTGTTCCCCATGTCAGGGGCGGCTGAATCACCGTCCATGTGCCAGCGTGGGACTCTAAATTCAACTGAGCACTATGGTCCTCCGGAAAGTAGGGGGTTGGTGTCAGGCCCTGCAAGCCAGCCGTAAAAAAAAGCAAGCACAGGAACATTTACAGCAGAATACGACCCAGAACAATCGGCGAGGACCACAGCGACGAAACAGGACTAGCGATTGGAAACTCGGTACGTGGAACTGCCGATCGCTAAACTTCGTCGGAAGTACCCGCATACTCTCCGATGCACGTTGAGCGGAGTCGAGGGAACGACTGGTTCGACGAAGAGTGCAGGGAGGTTTTGGAGGAGAAGAACACAGCGCGGGCAATAATGCTACAGCACGGGACCCGGCAGAACGAGGAGCGTTATAAACGGAAGCGTAAGCAGCAGACCCGCCTATTCCAGGAAAAGAAACGCCGCCTGGAAGAAGCTGAGTGCGAGGCGATGGAGCAGCGGTACCGCTCCCAAGAAACACGGAAGTTCTATCAGAAGCTCAACACGTCTCGAAAAGGCTTTGTGCCGCGAGCCGAAATTTGTAGGGATAAAGATGGGGGCATTCTGACAGACGGCCGTGAGGTGATCGAAAGGTGGAAGCAGCACTACGACGAACACCTGAATGGCGCAGAGGACGCGGACGTTGAAGTCCAAGTCGGTGGAAGAAATGACTACGTCAGCACAGCAGAGGATGGGAACGAACCAGCTCCCACGCTGAGGGAAGTTAAGGATGCTATCCAACAACTCAAGAATAACAAAGCAGCTGGCAAAGATGGCATCGGAGCTGAACTCATCAAGATGGGCCCGGAAAGGCTGGCCATCTATCTACATCGGCTGATAGTCCGAATCTGGGAAACAGAACAGCTACCGGAGGAGTGGAAGCAAGGGGTTATATGCCCTATCTACAAGAAAGGCGACAAGCTGGAGTGTGAGAACTACCGAGCGATCACAGTCCTAAACGCCGCCTACAAAGTGCTATCCCAGGTCATCTTCCGCCGGCTTTCACCAAAAGTAAATGAGTTCGTGGGAAGTTATCAGGCCGGTTTCATCGACGGGCGCTCGACGACGGACCAGATCTTTACTGTACGGCAAATCCTCCAAAAATGCCGCGAATACCAAGTCCCGACGCATCATCTGTTCATCGATTTCAAGGCGGCGTACGACAGTATCGACCGCATAGAGCTATGGAAGATTATGGACGAGAACGGCTTTCCCGGGAAGCTCACTAGACTGATTAAAGCTACGATGGACGGTGTGCGAAACTGCGTGAAGATTTCGGGCGAACATTCCAGCTCGTTTGAATCACGCCGGGGACTACGTCAAGGTGATGGACTTTCGTGCCTGTTGTTCAACATTGCGCTAGAAAGTGTCATGCGAAGAGCCGGGCTCAACAGCCGGGGTACGATTTTCACTCGATCCGGTCAGTTCGTTTGTTTTGCGGATGACATGAACATTGTCGGCAGAAGATTTGAAACGGTGGCAGAAATGTACACTCGCTTAAAACGCGAAGCTGCGAAAGTCGGACTGGAGGTGAATGTGTCGAAAACAAAGTACATGCTAGCAGGAGGTACCGAGCGCGACAGGGACCGTCTAGGCAGCAGTGTTACGATAGACGGGGATACATTCGAGGTGGTGGAAGAATTCATCTACCTTGGATCCTTGCTTACGCCTGACAACGACAACAGCCGTGAAATCCGAAGACGCATCATCAGTGGAAGTCGTGCCTACTACGGGCTCCAGAAGAACTTGCGGTCAAGAAAGATTCACCCCCGCACTAAATGTACCATGTACAAAACGCTGATAAGACCGGTTGTTCTCTACGGGCACGAGACGTGGACGATGCTCGAGGAGGACCTGCAAGCACTTGGTGTTTTCGAACGCCGGGTGCTTAGGACCATCTTTGGCGGCGTACAGGAGGATGGAGTGTGGCGGCGAAGATGGAACCACGAGCTCGCTGAACTCTACGGCGAACCCAGCATTCAGAAGGTCGCGAAGGCTGGAAGGATACGGTGGGCAGGGCATGTTACGAGAATGCCGGACAACAACCCTGCAAAAATGGTGTTCGCCTCGAATCCGGCCGGTACAAGAAGGCGTGGGGCACAGCGAGCACGATGGACGGACCAGGTGCAACAGGATCTGGCGAGTGTGGGTCGTCAACGAGGTTGGAGAGAGGCAGCCATAGACCGAGTATATTGGCAAAATGTTGTAGATGAAGTCATATCGTAAATACGATGTATGGCTATTTTAATAATAATGTACCCCATTTTAAAAAAAATAATTCCCAAAACTAGGTATCACACAAAAAAGAAATATTGTTTTATTAAAAGCTTAGCACTTTACTTCTGAAAAGAGTTTATTTTTCATTAAATTAAAAGTAAAATCATCTACTGCGAAAGTTTTGTGTTTGAATTGAAAGTATATTTTTTCGGTTCAGTGTGTAAATTTAAAAGTATGTTCTTTTACCATGAAAATTGTAGAACTGTCAAATCCACCAACACAAAGGAAGTCGTCGTATGGATTTTTTTCTCTATACTGTTGTCAAATAATACAAAAGCTTCACATTCAAAATGTTCCTCTTGGCGAATCGCCCCAACGAATCGCTTATCAGGAAAGTTCACAAACTTTCGGCGTTATTAAGTTCCGAACGGACCATGCAAACGGAATAGGCCATGTCACTGATAATAATCCCATCTTTTTTTTTTTTTGCAGCGGTGCCACAAGCGACGACGAGCGGCAGCAGATGCTAGAGCTGGCTCAGGTGCATTCGGAAGATATGGGGAAAATGTTTCGACTTGGATCTTTCGGGATGGAAACATTGGTGATTGAACGACGCCAACCTCCGGTCTCTATGAAAGTTATAATAATTCATTTGAAAATTAAAACCTTTTTATGTTAAAACCATTTTTTCTTTCAATCAAAACAGCATACATTTATTTTGATTGCACGATACTTTCTAGTTGAAAGTTCATTTTCAAATAAAAATAATTTGCTTTCATTTTCAAATATGCCACGGTGTGGATTTGACAGTTCTACAATTCATCTGAAAAGAAAACTTTTTATGTTAAAAGTATTTTTACAGCATACTTTTATTTAAATTGCACGACACTTTCTGGATGAAAGTTTATTTTGGAATAAAAATAATTGGCTTTTATTTTCAACGATGTCACGGTTTCGATTTGACAGTTCTACAATTTGTTTTAAAAATTTCAACTTTTAAATGTAGAGCAGCAAAATTTTGAATTGACGGTTTGAAGGTTTTGGTTTTGAAAGTAAACCGCTTTCTACGAAAAAGAACCAACGCAACTTTTCAATTTTGGCAATGGTTTTTTTTTAATTTTAATAATCATTATTCTTTGTGACCCCCCCCCCCCCCCCCCCCCCCCCCACCCCCCCCCCCCCCCCCCCCACCCCCCCCTCCACAAACCCCCCCCCCCACCAACAAAAAACACCCCCCCCGCCCCCCACCCCCTTAACCCCCCCCCCCCCCCCCCCCCCCCCCCCCCCCCCCCCCCAAAACCCCCCCCCAAAAAAGGCCGGCCCCAAAACCAAAAACCCCCCAAATTATTACCCCCCCCCCCCGTTCCACCCCCCCCCCCCCCCCCCCCCCCCACCCCCCACCCCCCGCTCATATTAAACACTATCCCACCCCCAAAGAGACTTAACTGTTGTTTTGCTTCGTCCAGGTACATTATGGGGCATCGTTCATATAGATTCACTATCCATTTTCGTTTTAAGGCCAGTATCAACTTAAAAAGTTACGGAATTTCGTTCAATATTCCCAAGCAACCAAAAGTTCGAATTTTACTTGAGATGAGAACTCAGAAGTTCACATTCAGTTGAAATTTAGTTCCATGGAACTTTTGTGCTGAATAACAAGACACTTCACGGACAAACAGAACTTAATTTTCTTTAAAGTGTCATTAATATTAAAAGGAACTTAAAAGTTCGAGAATACTTTTTTCTTGCTATTCAACCCAACCTTCAAGTTCATATGTTGATAGTTGAGAACTTGTTTGAACTTCAAAAAATCTCTAACACAAAGTTCAATAAAAGTACCAATCGTACTTTTATTCAGCGCAAAAGTTTACAATACATCTATGTTGAACTACTTTCCTACTTTTCGAAGTACACGTAAAGTTCTGAGTAAAACTTTAGAAAATGTAAAAACGATTGTTTACATTTAAAGAGTGATCTGGTGTTGTACTTCAAGTTTGACAAGATACAAGAGCAAAGAATGGATTTTTCAAAAACATTAAAAAAGAACGGCTTATTTTATTACCATCGTAAAAAACTGTTAGCTTAATTAACGGTTGGATAGTCATGAAGGAAACGAATATATTTTTTGGCTCAGGAAGTACTAGCACATCGGTCCCATGCTCAATCCCAAGTAACTCAAAGAAAATCATCATTTTAGAATGAATCATAATATTTTGTTTTATAAATATATTATAAGTGTTTTGCAAAATATGTCACGTTCTGAGCGGTTTGAATCATTCATATTTTATAAGATCAATGGGCCAAACCAGTTTTCTCTGACTATGATTAAGCTAAAAATACTTTTTTCACTGCTGCGAGTGATTTATTCCTTATAGTTTTTTGTTAAAACATTGTTCTATACATTTATAAAACATAAACAGGACAAGATTTTATAGATAGTATAAAACACTGTTGAAATAACATTACATCAACCATGTTTTGCAAAACATATTTTGTGACATAAGGATGGATTTGTTGTACAAGATTGTGGTTTCATTGCCAACGAAAAGCAAATCGTAGATACTAAGAATAAACTTTTCAATCATCGGAATTGGTATAGTAAAGAAGCTATAAACCTTTCACGCCAAGGACTAGGGTTCGAATCCCATACCTGGCGCTGTTTTATTTTTGTATGAGGTTTTATTTTTTTCACCTTTTGTTTTATAAGGCTGCATATTTTGTGCTTTTTACGTCATATTAAAGTATGAAATGAAGTTATTTGCTTATTAATTGCATGTATTTTTCATTGGACAGTATTTTCAACTTGTTTATAACAAGCTGTGTTGCTTGGGATGATTCGCCCCTAATAACGTAACTCACACCAATACACCCTCAAATATTCTGTCAAAACAACATAGCGAATCAAAACAAAAACAAAGATACTAGGTACTGAAAAGCGCAAAAGTGCATAGCAAGGCGCAGACTGCAAGGTTTACTTCGGAACTAGGGGTTCTACAACAGTTAACCAATTTCAAATCGCTAGTTACACATTGATTGTTGGCTAAATGGGATGCGGAAAATTAAGCTGTCACTCAACAAGCTAATTAATGTGTAGTTTTTTTTTATTTGAATGTTTTTTATCCTGCTTTATAGGAAAACAATAGCCTACCACATCACAAAATGTTTCAAACGAAAGATAAATTGGGACCGATTACCCAAGACATACATCTCCGTCCGAAGACAATTGACCTGAAGACGATGACAGCGAAATGGAAGATTTTCAGGAAAGTGATGATGACTCATTAGATTATTGATATTCATCATTTGAAATAGATAAATATAGTGCTGCATTGGATTAAATGGATTTGAATGCGTGCATTAGGCAATCACACGAATCCATAAATCTAATATTGGTGATTAACCCTAATTAAAATCAGATTAAAACTACGATTGAATCTATTGTAGAAGAACATATAAAAGAATGGTAGATACTAAAGGCTATATTGTTCTCAACGATAAGGTAACATTTAAAATTATTGTTTTCCACCATAGAATCTATTGTTGATGACGATTTTACAACAGAAATGCAGGGTTGTTATGTATCGTAACAATTAAACAATCAAGTTTTTCTCGAACAGTTTCAAACAAAAACTTTTTATTTTATTGTCTTTTTACTGGTAAAATTTTCGCTACAATAGACTTTATTGTCTATGAATTATACTGATAATAGTATCGTTTTAGTAGAAGTATACATGAACAGTATAGTTTGCAGTTCAACAACAGAACTTATTATAAATTTATGGTTTTGTATTGTAATCCTATTGTAAATTTTTATTCGGGAAAAGGTTGCCCGTTCCGCTTACGAAGACATCCTGGCAAGCAACTTCCGAAATTTTTAAAGTTGCTGGAGGACAATATTGATACAAAGGTATTAAGCAGTGTCTGATTGATTTTGTTCGGTAAGACTCAATATAAGTAATTGTACTGACCTTATAGGGTAATCCTATTTTGGCTGCTAATTTGAATTACATGGCTATATTCCCAAACACTCAAACTGAGGAGTCGTTACATAGCGTGATTCTAAATTAATCCAAACGATGTAGGATTATAGGGAACAAAAAAGTACTAATGCATGGAATCAACGCTTCGAGTAAAATCATAACATAAACCACCCAGTCCCTATGGCACAGTGGTAAGTATCCCGGTTTTAAAGAGGAGGACTCGAGTTCGAAACTAGCTAGTAAGTATTTCAAGCCAAACACTGTATTAGGTCCTAAGTAACAATGTAAACAAAATCGAGTTGAATATTGATTTGGATGGAAAGCTATTACTTTTCTATGAATCATTTTGAAATTATGCTTTAAGATAAAAAAAATTGAAAATACGACCCGATAACAAAACGTCCAATGTACCTTCCGTCTGATATCGCACAGCTCTGTACTTGGACTTTTGTCAACCACTTGTCCAATGTACAATGTTTGTCTAAAATTTTGACAGATGTACATAGGACCTACATTTCGCCTTCTAAAAACGCGTGTTCTGATTGTTCGAAAAATGATAACAAACTTAAAGTTCTTCGTTCGGATGGATAATATTCAACTACTTCAAGCAACATTTGTGTCAAATCGAAAAAGTAGGATCGAAAATTTTAATTTTTTTTTTTTCAAATCGTAATTGCAACTCAATCGTGTAATCTTTAATTTTTGTATGATTTTTAGCGCAAACGCCGTCAGGACTAAAAATAAAATGTTGCCTTTTGTGTTTACGGTGATTCTTGGCGTGTAATTGATACATTTGTTACTTAGGACCTATTGCATTTGCATTTATACATTGGACCTGTTAGATTGGTCTTTTGTCAAGTTAGAATGTACATTGGACTATTGTGATTGCGGTATGCACTAGTAAAAGAATGTTCGCATAAGATCTCTATTAGCTTTATTTTTGTACTCTTGTACCCTCTAATTCTCGCAATTAGCAAACAGTAGCCCATCATATTTGAGAACTCCATCATCTGGCTACATTATATTTCATTCGAAAAGCTCACAAATCGACACAAATCTCAATCAATAAAGCACCAATGCATCTTATTTTCTAATTTAAACTTTGCTGCGTGGCAGCAGGCAAAAAATAACAACATCAGATGCGTTGGTCCGTTATTGCACGGTTTTGCACGGTAAGCTAGTTTCATCAATTTTTCCGAAAATTTCACACATTTATGCCTGTT